>JAZHYW010015104.1:0-55094 GCA_037355805.1 Ixodes ricinus
TATAATGACCGAAAATTGATAAGTACATACGTAATAACATTGTGAACGAAGGGGGGCGGGAGTGAAAGATTTGAATTTTTTGTATCAGTGTTAAGGAAAGGGAACGAGAGCTGGCGACAAATTATTCCAGGAGCGGGGTTCAAACCTGCAACTTTTGCTTATCCCGGCCTACGCCTTTACCGATTAGCCCATCCCGGCCGCTGCTTTCGGCGAACTCGATACTTTACCAGCTCTCTTTGCGCTGTTAGTTTCGTATTCGCTTCAACAGGTAGGCGACAACCATTGCTGATTTAAGACCCGTGCTAGCTCCGAATCCCGGAAGTTACGTGGCCGGTCACTTCAGTTGGAAATGTCGTAAAGGGAGCTTGTTCCAAAATATCTAGGGAACCACTCCTTCCCATTGGAATAGGCTGCGCAGTATACATTAACCAGTTTGAACTAACATGAGGCTGGGCTAGAGGGTAAACATCAAACTGTAGGAGAGACAGAAAATAGGCTAGACGACGTCTTAATCTCAGCTTACTCGTATATTTTGTCGACCTGCTTATATAGTTTCAATATTAAGGTCACCTCCACCAACACAAGAGGACGATGTCTTACAGTTCAAGAGCCACAGTCCCCATCACATAATGCAAGAACGTTGACAAACTTACAGGTTGGTGCGATAAAGCAACATACATTTAACTTCAAGCTTGACCAAAGTGACATCTTCCCCACCTGTTCTAAGCAGAGTTCGCACTTCTGGCTCATTAAACGCCCTTTCCACTCGATATAAAAACAAAATCCAACACCGGAACGGTTTTTGGATATATACACGCAAGAAAACCGAAAACAAGAACGATGTTTTACAGTTTTTTTGGAAGAAAACGGTTAAGGTCGCCCTTCAAACAACCCAAGTATCACTTAAGATTGTCCACGTTCTTGTATTTTGTGTTGTAAGGTTCTCCGAATTCTCACATAGTGTGTTAGAGACTGCGGTGCTTGAACTGTATAAACTTCTTCCTTCTTTGTAGGAGAAGATGTCGACGCGAGATTAAAAATATATAAAGACGTGGACTGAATAAACGAGTTAGCTGAGTTTGAGACGTCGTCCAATCTATTTTCTGTCTCTTCTAAGTTTTGATGTTTCCTCTCTACATCAGTATCAAGTTAATTCAACATGGTTAGTATTCACCGGCTCGCCATACTCGTACGTAATTTATCACCGCATATATATATAAAGGGAGTGAGTAAAGATTGCGAAGTGCACCCACAGTAATATTGTGAACGAAGAGGGTAGAAAGTGATTATTGAATTTCTTGCAATAAAGTTAAGGAAAGGGAAAGGGCAAAAAAGCTAGCGAAAATTTGGCCATGGTTGGTCATCGAGCACGCAACCTTCGCCTTACGGGGCGACACCTTAACCAATTAGACCATCCCACCCGCTGCTTTCGGGGGACTAAATTTTTGACCAGCTCTCTGTGTGCTGTTCGTCTGGAATTCGCTTAAAAGGTAGATGACGGCTATTGGTCATTTAGGACCCGTGCTAGTACTCAGTTGCGGCAGTGACCTGGCACATCATTTGAGCTTACGAATGAGGGAAAGGGCCCGTCTTCCAAGATATTTTGGGAACCACTCCCTCCCATAGGGACAGGCTGCACCGTATATATAAGGGGAATGAGTGAAAATTCACAAGTAAAGCCATGGTATTTTTGTAAATAGGTGTTTAAGGTAGAACATAAATTTTAGGAAATCCTAACATTATTGTATTCTAGATAAATGAATACTTTTTATAGGACTGAATTACTCGTGGTGGCCGACATCAGAAAATATGCGATGCTTACTAATTAGTTCGGAAATTGTTTAAAATTACTAATTCATTTTTTTAATTTCAAATAAACGTGTGG
The DNA here is from genome assembly GCA_037355805.1 of Ixodes ricinus. Classification (NCBI taxonomy): domain Eukaryota; kingdom Metazoa; phylum Arthropoda; class Arachnida; order Ixodida; family Ixodidae; genus Ixodes; species Ixodes ricinus. The sequence goes on from JAZHYW010015104.1 coordinate 1,886, forward strand.
CTGAGTTTAGGACATTGCTGAGCGTCATCGAGAACTACTAAATCAGTGCTAATATGGAGGAACTGCAGCCCGTGCGAAGCGTATTATTGTCACGAGTGACAAGTGATGAGACGGTGAATAACTGAGTAAACTAAACGTTTAATGGGGAGAACTTGTGCTCAAAAATAAAGAAGGAAACAAAAGATAACAGTAGAGCGTCGCGGGCGTCGAAGTCGGCGAAAGAGCAGGAGTCGAACGCTGGGGCGAAACTGACTCGGCTTGTCAGGCGGCGCCCCTTTTGTACACACGTGGGCTTCGGGAACATTCGGCGTGGAAGGTTTGGTTCGTAGAACATTCTTACCTCGAATTAGCAAGGCGGCTCTCGAATTTACTAGAACATGACATTACAGCGTCAGCAAAAATGTGTAGGCGCGGCCAGGATTCGAACCCTGACCTTCTCCGTGGAAGGCAAGCGCGATAACCGTTATGCCACGGGCGCGCTGCCTACTCGGTCAGCTGCGCCCGCGGCAGTATTGCGCTAAAGTTACCACTCGTGGAGCAGATACAAGGCTGGGAATCAGGTAAGAAACAGAAAAACCGCACTGGGGCCTTATTGCAACCGCAACCCTTCTACCTCCTCCCCGAGTGGTAACTTTTTCGCAATGCTACTCCTCTCGCGCGTTCAAAGTGTTTCTGAAAATGACTGATTTAGTGGTTTTCGATGAAGCTCAGAACGTTTTTAATCGAAACCATTTGTATTTTTTTCAAAAATTGAGAAAAAATTATATTAGGAACATAGCAACATATTTAGTAAGTAATACACATTTTCTGACATCCACCATCCCGAGCAATGCGGTCATGAAAAAATATATTTATACTGTGAATACACCAAATTTAGGAAGTTAAGTGATTCCTCTCTGAAACATTCAGTATATATTAAGAGCGAGTAATATTGCAAATGCAGCCATATTAACTGCGAACCAAGAGGGGATGGGAGTGATTATTGAATTTCTGGCATTCCGTTGCTGATGTACAGGGTGTCACAAAAGAAAAGTTACACGCTGAAATGGCTCGCAAAAATCGAAAACTTGACGGATCTTGTAGCAACTTTCCTCAAAAATGTCTTTAACTGGTCACATTGTTGTGCTAAAATTTCAAGTCGGAACTCCGAGTACAAAGAAAATAAGAAAATGATAACTGATTTTTTCAACGGCGGAGCGGCAGCTGTCGGGGAGACACCGAACGACGGCCATGTTTCTTTGCCTTATCCAGAGATGGCGCTACGGATTCACTGGACGCTGACTGAACGAAAAAGCGCGCTTTTATGCAAGTTTTTGGTTGCGTGGGATATTTGCCAAAATAAAGTTGTTTGGGTTTTCAGTTAAGTTTCACTGTGCAGAAAGTGTCACGCCATAAATACGAATAAATAAAACCGCCAATGTCTGCTCCAGAAATGACGTACCTTCTGTCTCCGACGGTTCTTGTTTCGTGCATCGTCTGCTTTCGCAGTTTGACGTTCGTGCTCTTGCCTCAGTGCGTTCCTAGAGAACACATCATCGACGCGTTCGAGACGATCAGTGACGACATGCGGGAGGCCGTCTTCCAGGACTACGAGAGGAAGCTTGAAAAATGCATCGAAGTTCGCGGCGGGCACGTCGAGCTGGGAGTCTAACTGTTTTTGTTTTGTTTTTCTTCCGAGTGTATGTGCGTGTGAACGAGTCATTTGACCGCAACTGCGAAGACCGCAGTTCAGATTTCAACGGCTCTTTTCAGAGCCACCAAATCGCTGCTTTATCGGGCGCACTCCTGGCTGCCTCTCGTGTCTCATTCAAACGTCAAACTGCGAGAGCAGACGATGCACGAAACAAGAACCGTCGGAGACAGAAGGTACGTCATTTCTGGAGCAGACATTGGCGGTTTTATTTATTCGTATTTATGGCGTGACACTTTCTGCACAGTGAAACTTAACTGAAAACCCAAACAACTTTATTTTGGCAAATATCCCACGCAACCAAAAACTTGGATAAAAGCGCGCTTTTTCGTTCAGTCAGCGTCCAGTGAATCCGTAGCGCCATCTCTGGATAAGGCAAAGAAACATGGCCGTCGTTCGGTGTCTCCCCGACAGCTGCCGCTCCGCCGTTGAAAAAATCAGTTATCATTTTCTTATTTTCTTTGTACTCGGAGTTCCGACTTGAAATTTTAGCACAACAATGTGACCAGTTAAAGACATTTTTGAGGAAAGTTGCTACAAGATCCGTCAAGTTTTCGATTTTTGCGAGCCATTTTAGCGTGTAAATTTTCTTTTGTGACACCCTGTATATATACATTGTGACGAAGAAGACGACGACGCTGGGGCAGCGGAGTGCCTTACCATCTCGCGCCAGGCTCCGCGCGCGTGACCCGGCTTCCATGAAATCCTTTTCATCTCATTGAGTGGACTTGCCATTGTCATTTGTTGCCTGCCGCATATCTTCGTAACATTTGGTGGAGGTGCGGGGTACATCATCTAGCGTTCTTCGTCATCATCACTCCGGAACTTGGTTCAGCAGTCCTCCGCCAGAGCCGATTGAGCGCCGGACCATAGTCCCACCGCACAGCCCCCGCCCCATGAACTGCCTGAAATGCCGAAGTGTTCAAGACAGAGTTTCAAAGAATGTGAGCAACGATAATTTTTATGAAGAGTGCTCTTGAACAATATAAGCTATGAACGAATTCGAGAGACGGAGGCGAGCTTATGATCCCCTGCCCTGTCCCCAGCCCCATTTGTGTTGTTGGTGGTGAGATTAATTCCCTAGCCCTGATCGTGACGTCGTGGGGCTATGGCTGGTACAGAGGTCGGCAGTGCTGTGGAGAGAGGCTGCAGGTTCAATAACATTTTCATCGGCATTGTCTTCTATGTCTGTGTGGTGCTTTCGAGTTACTCTTCTGTTTTCATCATTCATTGGCCGGGTCGTCCTCTTTAAACAAGAGTGAAGTGCGACTAAGAATACGACAACCTGGGGGCAGTGGAGTGCCTGACCTTCTGGCGCCAGGCTCCGCGCCCTAGGCCCGGCTTCCATTAAATAATATCTATCTCATTAAGTGGACGCGTCATTGTCATTTGCTGCCGGCCGCACATCTTCTTAACATATTTAATATATATATATATATATAATAAATATGATTGACAATTGTCAACCCTACTGGAAAAAACCATTTGGCGCCTATATGAAAGTAAACGGATTCATACTGGTAACCGTTTATCCATACCGGTCACCAGTTTCTTAAAGGGGTCGCTCGTATGACTCAAAGGGGTCCCCTGTATGAGCCATAATGGCCACCTATTCGGGAAAACAGGTCACTCATTTGGCAAAGGGATCACTCGTCTGGACAAATGCGCACACGTTTGCGCAAAGTTATCGAACGTTTGCTCAAACCGGTGATCATGTTGCGCAATCAGGTGACCGGTGACCGTCAAACTGTACCGGTTTAATCAAACGGCTCTCCGGAGCCCGTTTGATACTGATCGTATAGATGGGCGGCATGGGTACGCCTGTTTCAACCGTGGCAGCCTATGTTTCCGAAAGGCCAGGAGCGCCGGCTCATCAATTTCAAATCATCTGCGTAATGCCAGTAATTATATTTATATTTTAATTGCGCTGATGTTCGCTTTACTCGCAACTGTAATAAGCTTTTTTTACGTAAACGCGTGACGTTGGCCATTCCATATTTTGTCAGAACTTTAAAACTTCCGCGTTTACGTTGGCTCAAATTACTTATTCAGCTCGAATCTCTCTCGCCGAAGACGCAAGCGGGTGAAAGAATATACTTCTAAACTCCGTTTGACCTCAATTCAAGACGCAGCGAAGGTAGCCAACGAACACTTGGCTGCAAGAACATCGAGCATTGCCAGAGCACGCCCGCCATTGCAGCAGCCAAACTACGAGCTCGCGCCAAGTGCTCTCTTCGCTCGGGCGCCACCCAAGCGGCCGGCGCGATTTCCTGCGTTCGAGCGTGCTGAAACGCGCACAATTCGCCTGCTTTGTGAGGCTACAAAAACGTCTTACTGCAATAATGGGGAGAGGGTACGGGGCGGTCGCGGTGTCCTGCACCCCTCACCGTGACCCACCCTTCTCTCTTGTCACCTTTGTCACGTGACCCGCAGCAGCGCGCGAGCTACACGCTGATGAGCATCGAGATCCGGAAGGGTGCAGCTGGCAGTTGCTTGTTTCATTGTCTGGTTGTTGTCAGTTGCAGTTTGAACTTCGCTCAAGTCGTCCTACCTGCTTTAATCTGTCGCCTAAACCTGCGCTCTAATTAGGATGTCTCTCGACAATGTATTGGACGTGCACCAAATCTATCAGTGTTATAAAAGTCCTACACGTATATCGGCGACAAGCGATTCTTCAAAGAAGTCAGGAATTCTGGCAGTTTGTTTGGGTTCGGCAAATCACAGCGTGCGCGCCCCATCGTGTTGAAACTTCGAGGAGCCTTCCTTCTCGTTTTAGTGTTCATGTGGTTGTCCTGCTTTGACCGTGTCGACACATATATCAGAATACATCTTTCAAGTCCGCTATAATTATGGTAAGTGCACTGCAACCTACTTGTTTACAACGGTTGACCGTTCTTCTACGCGTACTCTTCCAGATTATCTATAGAATTATGCAGCGTCAATTTCGTGGCAGCCGGGAGAATAATTTTGCCGAAAGTCTACCATTATAGTCTAGAATTAACTCGGTTCTTTTTTTGCTTTGCAATCTTTTCAGTTGTATAAAAGATTAGAGTGCCTCTTAACATTACACAGACCGCTTGCACATTTGTACTTGTTTATGGAATAGGTTGTAGTAAACTTTTAGTAGAATCGAAAACAATATTTCGTGTCTGTTTTCCTGCCCATTTTCAAGCACCTTCGGGAGCACATTTTTTCTACGTGTTTCCCGCATGTTATAAATAAGTTTATGAGTTTCGCGACGTCTTAAATAGGTTTAAGGTAACCAAACTTCCAGACGATACCCATTTAGGGCTAGCGAATAATTTGCCTATCAGAGTGGCACGTTCAAATGTGTGGTCACGTGTCAGGTCGACCATTCACCCGTATCAATCGAGCACCCGTATCAATCGAGCACCCGTATCAAATGGCCACCGTATCAAACGGGCACCCATATCCCATAATCACGTTTTATCCGAACTGATCGACCAATTTGCCACCCGTTTGCTTCAAGTGGGTCAACCAGTTTACCACCCGTTCGAATCTCAAATTGTTTTGTTTCAGTAGAACAGAGCAGCAGTAGTAATATTGTGAACGATGAAGGGAGAAGGTGATTATTGCCATTCACCACTTATCAATCTTCACTCATTCCCATCATATATCCGGTGCAGCCTGTCCCTATGAGGAGGAGTGGTTCCCTAGATATCTTGGACGGTGGGCCCTTTCCGACATTTGCAAGCTGAGATGTCGTGCCACGTTAATGCCGCATGTCGGAACTAGCGCAGGCCTTAAATCAGCAATGGTTGTCGTCTACCCAGTTAAGCGAATTCGAAACTGATCAGTACACAGGGAGCGGGCTAAATATGTAATCTGCCGAAACCAGTGGCCGGGATGGTCTAATCGGTTAAGGCGTCGCCCCGGACAGACGAAGGTTGCGGGTTAAATCCCCGCTCCTGGCCCAATTTTTCGCCAGCTATCTTTCCCCTTTCCCTAACATTAATGCAATAAATTAAATAATAACCTTCTCCACTCTTCTTTCACGATATTACTATGGCTGCACTTGTCAATCTTCACTCATTCCCACTGTATATACGGTGCAGCCTGTCCCTATGGGGACGAGTGGTTGCCTACATATGTTAGAGACGGGCCATTTCCGACATTTTCAGGCTGATATGATCTGCCACGTCACTGCCGAATGTCCGAACTAGCGCTGGGCTTAAATCAGCAAAGGTTGTCGTCTACCCAGTTTAGCGAATTGAAAACTAAACACTACACAGTGTTTTATTATGACTGATGCATGTCTTTGCATGTTCAACTCAATGTAACTTTTATGTGCACCAATATCAAAGCCTTCACGGTGTTTTGGGCACGCAATAAATACCAAATACCAAGACACCCAAGAACGCCATCGAAATATTAGTTAAAAAAAATGTCGTAGTTCATACTGCTATCCTCATTAGTTTTTGCACAAGCTTCGGTCTGAGCTTAGAAAAAAAATGCACTGTCCTAAGGTCAAAAGAACATAGTTCTGGTATTATATTTTTCCCAAATCACGAGTATTAGCTAAGGTATTATTCAAGCATGACAAAGAATCTTATCGCGAGTTAGTTGGATGGAGCATAAACCGCGACCCCAAGGATTTCTGTCTGTACCTCAGCGATCGCATGACCACGTCCTATTAGGGGCGAAGCTCCTTAGGAGCTGCCGTGTCCGTATGTCCGTCCGCCGTTAGGCGTTGGATGCTCCTGCTCGTGAGCTCACGTGCTCACGAGCACGTGAGCACATGCTCACGGGTCGTGTAGAACAAAAAAACACTTAAAAATAAAAAAAAATTACGAGCCCTTCAACTCACTGCTCGTGTAAAGCAAAAAAAAATAGAAAAAAAAATAAAAAAAAATTATGAAAAATTGATGAAAAAAAAATGTTGAAATCTAATTGCGCAGCGACAGGACCAGTAGGGGGCTCTGAGATGTGGTAGTAGTAACTCAAGAGCTGGGGTGTTGGCCGCTGCGGCGCAGCGGCCAACAACATTGAGGCACTCTAATGCGTATATAATCGCGTTAAACTTTGCATGCATTAGCTCAACGTTTATAGACGAGAGGGCGCTGCGGTCAAATACTCAAAAAGGTATATAACCAGGTTCCATTCCACACATTCTCTTTCTGATATCGATGAAAACGAACGAAAGGCTCGGCATGCTGCGGCTCAGCGTCTACGCAGACAAGCACCACCAGAGCTCCGCCCCAATCAACATCATTCACCACGGGGAGATGCGGTCAATTTTTTGCGATAAGCCTATGTGAAGCATCGTGCAAGGTGCTGAATGAACCTGCATGTTTGTCAAACGCATTCGCTGATTACTTGGAATCTCTTTACTCTGTTTACTTTTGAAACCAAGCAGCTTCATGCAACCTAGATGAATTATACAAGTATATGATTAACCTTTCGATTACGTCATTTCAAAAAGCTGAAATCAAGATCACGGTAAAACGACTAAAACCCAGGTTATCCGTGACTTTTGATGGCATCCCAAGTGTTATTGTTAGAAGGTGTTTCTCAATTTGTTCGCGAATACTAACGCATGTTTCCAACTTGTCTGGATTAAGTTTTACTTTTCCCGAGCATTTAAAAACACTTTGTCATTGCGCCTGTGCACACAGGTGGCAAGACCGTTGACGTAAAGAATTCCAAACCAGTATCCTTACTCTGTGCTATTTCAAAAGTTATTGAAGTCGTATTGTTAGAACAATTGTCGCAATCTTTTAATTGCAAAATTAGCATTTCACAACAAGGTTTCTACTCTGGTAGGTCTGTAGAGTCCAGTCTAGTGTCATTTTTAGACTTTTCCGCCAATTGCCGACCAGCGAGTGCATATGACTGCCATATACTTTAAACTGTCGAAGTCGTTTGACTTGGTGAATCATTCTATTTTTGTGCATACATTGGGTACATATGGACTAAATAACCAGCTTTTAATTTTTGTTCAAACTATCTGATGGAAAAAGAAACGTCGTTCAAATAATAGGATATCCTTCTAGATGTTATCTGTCTTTTTCTAGTGTACCACAGGGGTCCATACAAAGGATAATTTTATAAAATGTTTTATAAGTGATCTGGGATGCGTCCGCCATTCACATTTTTTGCAATATGATGACGACATCAAATTGTTTGGCAGGTGTCATTCATATATGACTGTTAAATGCTACTCAAGGATGAGAGTGGTGTGCACCTTTGGTGTCGCAGCAATCATTTAACACTTAATCATAAAAAAACTGTTGTTATGTATTTTTCTAAGAAATTGAAAATCATATCTTTTTGTATAATCTTGAGAACCCACCTATTCTTACAGTTGAATGCACATAAGATTTAGCAGTATATTTCGATTCACCATTGTCATTCAAAGAACATGTTCCAAACATCACAAATGGTGCCAATCGGACGCTAGGTGTTATTTCGAAAATTACGCGTAAATTTTCTTCGTCAGATTGCATAATATGTTTATTTTTTTATTCTTATTAGTATGTAGCATGCTTGAATTTATTTCGGTTGCTTGGAAATGTATTGGTAGTGCAAACCAGGCAAATATCGAAAACGTACCGAGAGGTTCCTTTCAAATTCTTTATTATCGCTATATTGGCCTTAGTGCTTATTATGAGTATAAAAGGCATTTACGACGATGTAGTTGTACTAGCCTAAACTCCAGAAGACTTGAGCGCGATCAAATATTGTTGTATAAATGCGTTAATCATCGCATTGATTGCTCACCCTCACATTAGCTATTAATATATATGTACCGCGAGTGCCTTTGACTGTAAATCTCACTTTATTAGTTAAAAAAAAAACCTTTTCAGTCCCACGAACCACATCCACCATTTTAACACGGTCAGTACAACCACCATCGACATTTTAAACTCGAGTGTTCTAGCGTTTAGGCTTTCAATGGCTGACATTTATTTGTTACCCATTTCCTGTTCCCTCGTAATATATTATTTGTTTAAGTTGCCTATCTCTCTTTATTTCCTTCCGTCGAAACGGTCTCGCCGAGCCCCGCATCACCCCGTTTTCTGTCGCACGAAGTCCTGCGTCGGCTTGCCGTTTCTTGCGCCGCATTTCGGCCAGCCGAGCTAAGCGCTGCTCCCGCTCCTCTGTCTCGTTCGTCCGCCCTGCACGATTAGCAGCGGCATATGATGCCTGACGCTGCCTTCGACGTTTTCGCTATTCACAGGTTTACCACATGCGCATTGGCTTCCGCTTGTGACATCGCTCCCAACTCCCCTTTGTCTTTTACTACTTTCCTCCTCTCTTCGCGGCGCACATCCCTATGTCCTATTTTGACCGCAGACGGACGGCGTCAGCTTTTTGCTGTCATGCAGGTATTAATGCTAACGAGTAATTAGCTTGTAGTGCTCTAGGTAAATTGCAAGTATTATCTCAAAAATAACAATATATAATACAGAGTTTTTAACTTGATGTCCTTGCCGAGTTGTTTACAGTCAATAAATTATTTCATGCCTGAAACTTCACTGTAACCTACTGGGCAAGGGATAAGTAAGAAGCATTAATGCAAATTTTTTTACATTTTCAGTGATTCCCATGATTTCCAAGCCAATAATCTGCTCGTACTGGATTGGGATGTCATCCTACAAAAAGGCAACGCAGCCTGGCGTATGCGACTACATTTTCATGGACAGCCTCTATGGACAAAATCCCCGTGTGACTATCTATGACATTCGAAGCGGCGGCATCCAGTGGCTCCTGTCGGTCGTCAAATCTTATTCCAGACGATCGAAAATCCCGACGCAATTTGGGCTTTTTATGAACTACCAGTGAGTTGTATATTAATATTATTGATAGAAATAATATATGATATTACGAATAATAGTAATAATAACAAGAAAAAAAGAATACGAAAAAGAAATAATACTATTCAGTGACAAGTATAGTGTCCAGAGAAACCCCAATTCGTCTTAGTGCTGACAGACTTACAAAAAATCAGCCAAACATACACGTACACGTGAATACAAAATAGAAACGTAGTTCGCCAGTCTGGGAATAAAAATATTAACAAGTACGAAGGACACTCAAATCAAAAAGGGAAATTAAAAGACAAAGCAGAGACATCACCAGGTGTGAGAGCGAAAAGTAAATACTTGGATATCACACTGACAAATATCAACCGCTCAAGTGATTGTCCCTTTTCTTGCAACATGAAGTTTCGAACGGCGCTTCAAAACTTGCTCCCTCATGAGTTGAAAATATCAATTGTATCAGACTATCGGTTACAACAGTCAGCCGATCTTTGGATCGAGTTTAAGTAACAAAAATGTCGAGCAATATAAAAAGATTAGTGAACCCTTGTAGGCACACGTGGAACTCTAAGCCTCACTTCGGACAGAAGGATGGAAGAGTTAATCGAACCGTGCAAGGTCTTAAACAAAAACAATAAAATCTGCCTTCACACGACACGCTGCTGCAGGCTCAAGAAGCTGACGAATTGCGAGTTGCACACAACGTTTAAGAGGGCGCGGTACCTCTATTTATTCGTCCGTTTCAGACACCAGATGGCGCACGGCTCGTTACGTGGTTGAACGCGCGACGTCTAAAGGATTCCTGCATCGAAGTGTGAAAAGGCCCGCGTTATCCGCTGCGTGAAATAGATCCCCGAAACGTGTCGTGTTTTCCCGGCGGAGGAAGTTTCTGCTTCCCTTGCGCGCGCTTGGTATGTCTTTGCTCAGTCAGCTCAGTGTGCATTGCATTAGACGTTACTGATAATACGCGCAGTGGCCGAGTCCAACCTCTGCACTGTGTGATGCAGTGTGTTGCGCTCGTTTCTGTTCTCAGGTAGGAATAAAAATGTAGTCCCCCTCTGTTACGACGCTCGTTTCTGTAGCTTGGGTTAGTATCTCAAATGACCTAGAGTACCGCCTTTCTGTAATCGTAGTTTGCGGCGAGAGATTGAGAGTCAGGTTAGCATTTTATTTCGGCCAGCACTACACGTTGAGTGATGACCTCGGGCGGCGACGTAAATATTTGTTGCTCCCCAAAGTGTGTCCAAGTTGCGCAGTGACAGTCGGAAATGGCATTGAAGGCGCGCGACAGTCGGTTGGTAAAATACGTGCTTTCGATTCACTTATCCAGTCTAATCATTTTCGCAAACGTATTTTATCATCTTAGACAAATAACATGCACGAGTCTATTGATAACCTTAGGTAGCGTGAACGTACGGAGTGTCCGGGCTTGAAATAAATTTGCTTCGTTTATGTGAATTAATAATCTTTTTTTTTCGAACCAAGTGCTCTGCAAAAATCGCTCAGACGTTATTTTAGCATTCTGTGGCTGCGTTTTGCACAATGACTCGCTATTGCATTCGCTGTGCGCAGCTTGTGTTCAGACGGAATGTGTCAAGTTGTATTTCCGATCGATATGACAGATTTACTTTGCTACAATGTTAATTTTATTTTCTTATTTAAACTGGTTCGTTCCTGATCTGACCCTAAGTTCAAAATCTAGAGTGCAGACAGACCTAGCATCATAACAGCCGTAATGCGCAGAATAAAATAGTACCATGAAAGAAAAACAAAAGGTACGAGACGGCTCGGTGTTATAGAAGTCACGCATGTGCGAAGGATGACATCATCCGTTTTTTTTCGTGTTCAACGCTCCGCATTGCTGGGAAACGCTCGAGGTACCAGCGAAGGCCACAAGTTGGCGTGAAATTTCTATCGAGCGGAAAACGAGCGTCACTTTCGTCACGCGCTTTCATTTCGATATGGCGCAAAATGCCCGCGAAATAGTAACAGGTAAAGCAACGAAATTAAGATGTTAGGTCTGGAACACCGCAAGATTCAGCCGTGCTGGGGGCGTTTCTCCCGAGTCAATACGTCAAAAATATTGCGCGTCAAATTGTACGTGCGAGTTAATCATTTGAGCGAAACCTTGATTTCGCACAAGTATTGTGCGTTAGAAAAATGCATAATGTTAATCAGATATAACTATACCCTATCTCACGAGTTGCGGGCAGTACTTGGAAGTCACGAGCGAGATATAGATTAAAGTAGATTTTGTAGGAATGAAGGCGAGGTGCTCCGGGCGTTGAAAACGCTCCAGATCGCAAAAACTACAAAGTTTTTTAATTTCGTTTCTTTTTTTTTGTCAAAGCACCATTTCTTTTTTTTTCTTTTTTTTTGTTGTTGACCATTTTGAAATCGTATGAGCACAAAAACTACCATAAACAAAAAATAATTGTGGGCATACAACGACAACGCACCCACTCGAACTCAAGTCAAGGCAGTAACAACTAACTGCTAAAAGGAAAAAAAAACGTTCGCATACAAATACAGAAAGCTTCAATCGAGAGAAATGAATCCAGTGGTTGATCTGCCACTCCCGGGTTGCTTCTGTCAAAATATAAAAAGACGAAGACAATCAGTGCCTACACCCCCCCCCCCCCTAAAAAAAGAAAAAAATAAGAAACCGAAGGTTTTTCGGACGCCCGCGGTCGCCCAAGCGATGACTCTGGAAGGGTATGCGATTGTAGCAGCACGTTTGTCCCGTGGCAGTTCCTCTGTCTCATATGCCACGATCCGTTTCTCCCAAGTACCAAAGTCCCCGTCTTATCTTCTCCGAGCATCAGCTCGGCAGTGATTATGTATCATTCCGACATTTTCCAAAGTTGTAAAACTGTTAGGCGAATATTTGCACACAAGTATACACTGTTCGAAAAACCATTTACAGCGCTAAAATTCAAAAGTGCTGTGCTGAATTCGAGAACTCGTGGAGGTTTAACTCATCGTTCGAACATTCTTATTTGCTCTGGACCTTCCCAATATCGTTCTCTTGACCTTCCAAAGAACGATATTCGTTATCGGGGTCCCAGGATTCCGGACAGCTTGCAAATGTTGGTTGATTTAACATTTTATATCATAATCACAATCGTACCATAAAGAGCACGCCATTTCCTCATCACTTATTCTGCGAACGGAGCTGCTGTGTTCGTAGCACACGTAGACAAAAACCGTTGAGACTGTGCTTAAATAATATCTTCGTTTGGCAGGTACTGCTCAGCGATTACACACAATGCTTCTAACATAAATATGGTGCTCAACATGTGTATTCACCAGACGCAATACATGGTTCTTCCAACTACGTTAAAATAGACATGAAAGCGCGTAACAGTCACTTGGTTGAAGTTCTGCTTAGAAGTGAAGGTTTTACCGTAAAAGAATCGATATTTATTTTCCGTTCCACCACAAAACTCGGTTCACTCAAAACTTATTTTTTTATTTTTTCATGTTGTCTCCAGAGCGCTTTTACGTCGGAAATTTCGCATTAGAGGACATCACATAATGTGCGAAAGGAAGCGGTACGATCGATTCTGAATAGCATCTTTTTTGTGGACATTAAAAAAGAGTAGTTGTCTTCACTTCGCACAGCATGTTTTAGCACGTAAGTTGCTATTTGGTTAAGTGTCTTTACTTTCTTAAAAAATATACAGTTATATAAATTACCGAATTACAAAAACATCAAAATATAATATCTGCTTTCAGTACTTACATAAATTTTTGCTCGCATAGTGAATAAGATTGGTTCAAAACAAACCGGAAACGAAAGGCTAGTTTGGGTATTCTCAGAGGTGTTAGTTCTTTTATAGCGGTCTCACGTTCAGGAAGGGCTATTTCCATACGTTGTGTACTCGCTGTTTCTAGCTGCAGGGCATTTAAAATTAGAAATCAAGGAGAAAATAAAACGGCATGATCCACTTAGTTTTGCTAAACCAGATTACCGCACCTTCTGGCAGCAATATACCTTTGGCGATTCCATCCACCGCCGGGTGTGAGAGACGGAGCTTGCGTACTCTCCCGGGAGCTGAAACAAAAACGGCGTCAATCATACATGGGAATGAATATAGGGAAACGAACGAAAAGTTTCCACTATAAACGACTAACGTCAGTAGAGATCGTAGAACATAGGTTAAATTGGAATGCATTCATGCACATGTGCATTTGTAGAGTTATAACCTCTCCGATAATTTGCCGCAAAACATATTGTTCGTTCCCTCACTGTTGTTTTATCGAAAGCCAGCAGTTTATTTATAAGTTTGTTTTTTCAAATGCTGATGACGATTGTTGCAGCACTCGATTTCTCCACCCTGAGACACAAACACACCGAGGCACACCAGATTGAATAAAGAAACCTCGCATTTCTTTCTCCACCTTAAAGCACCAAAGTCGTTTCTTGTAATACAGTTGCCACTGTACCGAGTAGAGCCTACCCATATTTATTTTCTTCTGATATATATTATATTTTTATTTGTGAATACTGTTGTATCATGTCGTTGCCAGCAAAATAAAAAAACTGCAGCCCCAACGATCTCTCCGCTCTTTTTTCGCGATTCGTTGTAAACGCCGTAGCAAAGATTATCAGTGTACCAGCATAACCAGAAAACAAAACTCTCTGAGCGCTATTGCTTGCCATAGGGCGATTGTCTTCGACCCAGAGCTCCAAGTGAAACCTGCCGCGTGCGAAAACGCGGAGACCTATTCACCCGGGAAAGCGAGACACGCTCACTGACGACCTGGCGTGCAGAATGAAACAGTATACTGGCGCGGAAGAACACGCTTCACAGTGCCGATGAACGAACCACAATCGGATGATTTCATGGACAGCGAGGCCACCTCACCGGACTGAAAGAAATATTAAAATCAAAGGAAACAAGCACTGCCACCTTGGTTCTTTTAATTTGCTCTAGTTACGGAACAGATCGACTTAAATGAATAATTTTGATAATATTCGATTCAGTAATAAATTTATAAGACATTTCATTGAATACCATCTGTTTAATTTAGATAATATTTTTTTTAAATTCACTCCGAACGCAAGAGTGTTAAATTAGCCGACTTCGACCATTTGGATGTTTGTTTTAATGTAATTAAATTTATAATAAAAATTTTGTTCCATTTAATGTCGCGACAATGCTCCAATGCCTTTAAAGCCGGAAATCGCTAGAAGATTCGCGCAGGCGTTATTATGAAAAAATATTTCAAATATGGCGAAAAACGTCATGTATTTTCAAAGGGGCTGTGAGGTGCGCCGCCTCTTAAACAAGAATCACCTCTCCCAAGGTAAAAATATTTAAAATTGAAACAAATTTGTGTTTTACAGGCTCGACAAATAAACTATTAGTTCTGGAAATGCCGTTCCAAAAAAACCGAGGCGTACTCTAGCTGGGATCTAACTAAACAACTGTACATCGTGAAAAAAAATCGGCTTTTGAATTTCTTTGGTATTAGAGACGCGGCACCAAACGTGGGCAAGGCCTGTTGAACCACTCTGGTAACATGTGTGTCAAATAACAGTGTTCAGTCAAAAACAAAACCAAGCTCCCTCAGTTCACTTACACGTGACAGCAGTTCAGCATGATATCCTTATAAAAACATATCGCAGGTCTTGTGTGAGTGTGTCATTACTTTTGTTTAGGAATGGTTCAAACGAAGGTCATTGTCTAAACGTCAATTACCGAAGAAATATGCGTCAATCAGAAGCATAATGCGATCCTGTAAGGTCAATATTTCTTTTAGAGTTTTATATTATTAGTGTACTGTGGAAATTAAGAGTTTTATGTAACCTGAAAGACATCATTTACAAAAAAAAATATTGAAAAGGAGAGGACCCAAGACAGGTTCCAGTGGCCCTCCAAAGATTGCCTCGTACAAGAACGAGGTGGTATTTTCGACGCAAAAGTAGGTTTGCCCCTTGGAGAACTAGCTTTTGAAGAAAATTGTATACCGAACCACGTACTCCGTAAGAGTAAAGCTTGTATAAGAGGATGTTGTAGTTTTCTACGCCGAACGCCTTACTCAGGCAGAAAAAAAAAACAAAAAAATTCCAAGCTAACTTTAATTCCAAACTACTTCTGATACAGCACACGTAAATAATATGAGATTGGTAGATGTTAATCTGCCTGACACAGAGCCTTGGTGATTAGAAATGATAATACCACGGAACGTGAATGATAGTAATTGATGAATTATCATTTGAAAGTGTTTGGAAAACGAAGAGAGAAGAGAAATCGGACTGTAATTAAGAACGTTACCACTATTTCTAGATTTTAGTGAAGGAACAACCACTGGCACTTTCTAGTTGTCAGCGAATATTTCTGACGTCAAGGATTTATTGAAAATTGTGCAGAGTATAGGGGTAACTATTTCATGATAACCCTTAAAAATTGCAGTGGGTATCCCGTTATGACTTGCACACAATGGGTTTTGACTTTCCTAGTACAGAGCCTAACTCATTCCTCGTCGACAACTACAGAGCCTGATGGTTCACCAAACCCATCTAAGTAAGGTGATAAAGATGGGGAGCAGTTATTTCTATTATTGTAGAATAACGCAAAGAGATCCGCCAACAACTCAACATGCCTTTCGCACTGTAGCTTTTCTGATTCCAGACGATTTTGATCTCAATAGCTTTCCCCAAGCAGAATCAAGGGTACCTCTAGAATTTCTTAGATTTCTAAGGAGATCTGATTCTAACGAGTAAGAGTGCGCGTGGTGATCACGGTTTAGTATTGTTTACATCACTTTTTGCCAATTTTAAATTGAGCGTTCAACAATGGAATACTACTTTACTTTGAACTCCTGCGCACAACCTCTTTCTGTTTTAAAGGCTTCCTGAGTGGACGAGACGATTAGTTAGAGAAGCGAGATTTACTACATGTTTTGGGAAGGGTACAAATGTCCATCTCCTGCTCAACAACACTTGTGAGGAGATACACCTGCTCGTTCGCATCAGACATTTCGAAGAAAAAGGCCCAGTCAACAGCCGGCAGAGGGTGTAACATTCCAGTGTAGTCCCCCTTGAGTACTTATATTATACGATGTGTCTGAGGAAGGACCATTAAAAAGGACTGAATAACTGAGGACCAAAAAACAGAAACAACTATATGAAGAGCAGGGCGACATCTATCTTCTGGAATCATAAATACTTCACTTGGAGCCACACGTGCACCGTCCGTTTTTGAAAAGTATGAATCTAAATCATGCCCTTGTTTACTTAGAATGCTATTGTGCGGAGATCTAAAAAAAAACTAGTGAAGTTGATAAGACAGTCGCATTTTTGTTTACAATAAAAGTTGTCAATAGGGATATGTAGCTTTGTCAGTTAATACCTGGAGCGTTAAAATCCCCCATGAGTGAGATCTTGCTTCTCTGTGGGTCTCTTTCAGCGAGTCTCTGCTAGATATCTCTGTTACCGAGACATCTCTGGAAACCATCTCGTGTCGTCTGAAGAGGAAGGTAAAACGAACCTATTAAAAACATTCCCTTCTAGAACACTCAATTTCCATCCACAAAAACACGAGGAATCTTTTCAAATCCTAACGTCTTCGTGAGCTATACAGGCATTTAACTGCGACCAATACACCGGCTGCGTCACGGTCCCGCGAAAAGAAATCACATTTGTCACGTAGACATAAAAACCGGGCGGGAATTAGTTGGAGGAGCTAGCACTAGAACATAACCAATTTTCCGTTAAGCAAACAATTGAGTGATTCGAGGGAGTAATGTTGGTGAAGGAACATTCAGCTTTCGCCCGCAGGCTACTGACATTCTGATAAAATAAATCGATGTTACTCATCTTTGTAAATAGTGTTGGGCTAGTGCGCTTCTTCAGACGAGTGTAAGAGTTCTTGGCGAAGTGCGCCTTTGAATGATTTTAAATACAATTCTTTGGCCCCAAAGCAGGGCCAGAGAATATCTCTAAATCTTCGGCACCTACAGAGACCTGCGATCTGGCAATCCAATGTAGCAAGTCTTCAGTCGGTGGGACATCAGGCTTGCCACATTGAGCTTACAGAGTTGCCCAACGATGTCAGTAGAGGCGGTAACCGGACCCAGCTTGTTCACAAACAATGTTCTCCGGCGGGAGGATGAGGGGACAAGGCTCAGCTTGCATGCCTCAAACGCTGCGACTTGCTCAGGATTCGAGCCTTCGGGCTGATGGGGTTTGGCTTAACAGGCAGTGCATTACCTTCCGACAACATGCTCACCAGGGCAGCCAGTCTAGAATCAGTTTTATCTGGTGTCCAGAAACAGCATTCGGTTTTGGTGCTGGCACACCCATACATATCAAATACAAAGAACTCACTAGAATCAATAAAACATAATGATTAAAACCAAATCACAGAAAAACCAAATCTCAAAACACGAATGTAGAAAAAACATAATGTACATAAAGAAACGGCATCTGTGGAACATATCGGACCGGAGAGAAGTGAACTCACACTGAAATTCAGCACATAACAAAGAACGTTGACAATGATACGGGTCAAAGTAATCAGGCTTTCTTATTGGCAATAATAAAGCAAAGGCAGGGATTTCTTAAAGCTTTTCTTATATTCACAACAATCTGTCTAGGTATGGCATCACCTTTCAAGTTTTCGCCATATGAAAGAGAGGGTCATGATTGACAGAGGGGCATGGCACAAAAAAATATCATCACACCCGTAGACGTTTTTGAGGTTGGTAGAGATACGTGCCTTAGCAGACTAGAACAGTCAAATATACAGTGAACTGTTTTAAACCTGAACAATAAGTGTGCGTTTTCCCGGCGCTGATTTAAGGTGGATAAGTGTGGGTCACACATTACAAAGCGTTTGTGCTCCAAAGGTCGCCTATCACGAAAGTTTGACAATTTAGTACGTTGCAGTATGTCACGACTACACCACTTCCAGTACAACACCCGGTTTGTGACATTAATAATAACCACAAATAAAACGCACTATTTGAATTAACCAGCTTTGGATTATACACAAAATGCACCTGTTAGAAGACATATACGCAGTGTCATTACAAGTGGCGTCGAAAAGAAAACAATCAAATGAAATCAAATAATGGCGTTTCGGAATAGAAAATACAAAACGCAAAAAAACGTGCCAAATATTTAAAATATTTAGAAAAACTTATCTGGAGACAAAAAAAAAAGGCAAAGCAACCTTCAAAGTTTTTTTTTTTTTTCTGGAAGTGAATACGGGGAAGTTAGAGGGAAGTATATTAAAATCATAGGAATTAGAGTGGCCGCAACGTGTGTTAACGATCGCAACCTTTGGGGACAAGAAACCATGGAACAATTCGCAGTTGACAGGTAATCGGACAAAGTGTTTTAAAGTCAGTATTTCAGTAGTGACCAAAAACTACTGTTCACAAAATCAGAGTTCGGAAGTTTGCCATAGATATTTGAAACATATCGTGAGAGGAATTGGTAGGCCAGTAACAAGCATTACGCAGTATTACTTTAAATTCAAATAAATTCATTTTATTTACTCCCTAAATACAAAATGGGTAATGGAGGCAGGAGAAAAAGCTGCAGAAGTGCAGCTTGACGAAGCCCCTGAGCCCCACAGGCAGATCGGTAAGCGAAATATACCGGGTGAAACAAGGAGACGGCAGGCTCTTTAAATCGACCGGAAAATTCGGTTTCTTAACCTATCGCGATACGACTTTGCGCAGCGTTGCCCACAGATGGTGCATTTTTTTTTGTGAAATTCGCAAAGACCGAACTTACCTGAGGAAAAAGTAAAGAAAGAAAAAGGCTTAGCTCCGATGGAAACGCAGCGACGCCACCGGTCTGCAAACAACACGGCACCGTTTCGCACGGGAGACAAGAGATGGCGCAACGAACGCCGCCAACGAACGAGCATACGGGCGCCGAGAACCGGCCTCTTTAGCAGACGAATTTTTCGACTCAAAAGCGGTGTGCGTTCCGCAGGCAGCGAGAACTCGGGAAGAGGCAATCGCAGAATACGCTTTATCGTGTTTCTGCTTACCGTGGTCACGAACACACAAATTTGTTCATTGGAGTATTCATGCGTTTTTTTCGTTCGTGTGAGCGGCAAGTGCATTTTTTTTTGTTTTTAGGTGGAGCGGAGATAGAGACACGGGAGGAGGCTTCACGGAAGTGATGCATCCAAATGCACATGTGGTTGGCCCTAATGAGGACCGTTTGGCACAGCTCAGTCTTCGAGACGCTTGTCAATAAAAACAAACAAACAAAAAACGATGAGAAGCTTCAAAACAAACAAACGCCCCCCCCCCCCCCCCCAAAAAAAAAAAAACGAAAAAAAAAACTGGGCAGCACGTTTAACGGAGCTCGACGTGCCCTCCACGGAGGTCGACGCAACGACGCAGCCGGCGGAGGTATTCCTCAAAGGCTGCGCCTCGCATCCTGTCAGATATCAACAGGAAGGCTCTCTCAATGCGAGCCTTCAGGTCGGCCATGGTGGCGGTGCGGCCGACGTACACCTTGGACTTAATAAAGCCCCAAACGAAAAAGTCACAGATCGTGAGATCCGGGGAGCGTGGTGGCCACGGCATGGCGGAGGATGCCCTGCCCATCCACCGGCCTGGAAACGTGCTATCCAGCCAGGCGCGCACCGTGGACGCGTAGTGCGGAGGCGCCCCATCCTGCTGAAATGTGCAGTTTTCTTTCTGCATGTGCAGCTGCTCCAGTTCGGGAAGGAACTCTTCCTGGAGCATTTGAAGATACGACTCGCCAGTCACTGAGCTATCAAAAAAAATGGCCCGACGATTCCTTCTCTCTAAATCCCGCACCATACTGTAGTCTTTGGCGTGTGGGCAGCTTCCTCCTGGTGCCAGTGGGGGTTTTCCTTACTCCAATATCGGAAATTCTGCTTGTTCACATGGCCATCGAGGTGGAAGGTTGCCTCGTCACTGAACATCAGAAACTGGAGATGGCTTGGGTTAGCTGCAATTCGGGCCAGCTCATCTTGACAAAATGCGAGGCGCTTCGCCCTGTCATTTTGTGAGAGCTCTTGCAGGATCTGCATTTTGTACGCAAACAAGCGGTTCTTCTTCAAGACCCGGAGAACGTACATTTGAGAAACGTCGAAGAGCCTGGCCCCCCTCCGGGATGACAGGTGCGGGTCCGCAGAAAACGCACCAATGATCGCATTCTTTAAGAACACCTGCTGCTGTGAGGGCGACAGACTGGTCCGTTCCTTGTCGCGGACGTCTCCGTTCTCTTCGAAGCGCCTCACCCAGCGCATGATGGCAGGCGAGCTCGGAGGCCGTCGCTTGAACTCCGTTCGGAAGCGTCGGCGGACTTCTTTCGTCCTATGGCACTCCCCGTACCAAAGTACGACCTTAGCTCGTTCGCTGGGAGTTAAACGCACCATACCTACGTCAAACGTAAGAAAACAGCGCGAATAACAGTCGCAGAACCAAAGACAGACGCGGTGGTAAAGACGAACTGCAAAGCAGACGACATCAGTACACCGAAAAAAAACAGTCAAAATAACCAGGGTGTCGAACCGGGCATTATTTCGGTTCGGTTCGGGTTCGGGTTCAGTGGCATTGTATTTTGTTCCGGTTCGGTTCCGGTTAAGGGTAGCGCACATAATATCACTCCGGTTACCGGTTTTACTAAGTGCGAACCGGTTCGAACCGGTTTCCAGCTCGACCTTTGAATATTGACCGAGCACTTCCAGCAGCCTTTTTTGAGCACGAGACACTTGCAATAGACCCATCCCAAAACTAATCCCCCTTCAGGAAGATCTAAAAAGCCTGCGCAGTGAAGTGCGAAAAGACACAATTAATGTGGTAAGGCTATTAGTTGTATAATAAAAAAATTGGCTTGCTTTGTATGTTTATACAGCCTTGATGGAGATACGCCTCAACGGGTGATCGGTCTCTTAGCTGTAGATGAGAAATTTAGCCAGTGCAGTACAACCGCTAGCCGTTTTGTTTTTCACGTGCATCCCGTAGTAGTGATTACACGAACGCGTGCCTGAACACGTTGAAAAATATATTGTTTTTCACTGAAGTGGACCACAGGCGGTCCTACAAACTATACTGCCGATGCAGCGCGGTACTTGTCCCGCCTTCCTTCAACGTGTCGGTGCAATCAAGCGGAGGGTCACGTGGTGCGCTATCGGTGCTCGATTGGCTAAATGGCTCATCGACTGGAACTGCGGACTATCTTGAGGTCAAACATTCGCGGACGCGTAGGCCTCCGTGCCTAGAGTGGCCCAATCCGATCCGACACTTGAACATTTCGTAGCCAAGCGGCCATGCCCAAGTGGTGCTTTGAAATCGCCGCCGCCGCTACCGCGCGGCCAGGGTCATTCCAAGAAACAAAGTAAAGTTGAAGCTCTCCGGATGCCTAAGTAGAGGCGGGAACTGAGCGAGCTCCCGGACCACGCGGTCTTTTTGTGTCTCTGCTTTTAATGATGTATTTTTTATTGCGTATGCAATAAATACGAAATGTAGAATATCTGACAGTATGTAGGATCAGTCTTGAGAATAAAAGGAAGAAATACGCCCGCAACTTTTTCCATTAAGACCAATTATTGACACAATTGGCCCTGAACCGCTTTCGTTGAACCGGTAACCGCAACATCAGATTATGGTTTCGTTCCGGTTCGGGTTCAATATGAAGCGTTCTATTTCGGTTTCGGTTTTGTACCGGTTCGCTCAAAAATAACGGTTTTGATCCGGTTTTCGGTTCGGGTTCAGGTTCGGTTCGACACCCTGAAAATAACCCGACAAACCGTTTTTTAATCGATTATGTGTCCATTCAATGTGTTTTATGAGTAAGGATGATAAAATAATGCATTGCAAACTGATATCAGAAAAGCTCTCGCGCCTCTTTTGAGTCGAAAAGGATTGTCTGCTAAAGGGCCGGCTCTCGGCGTCGTCTGCTCGTTCGTTGGCGGCAGTTGGCGTCGCGACCGCTTGCGCCATCTCTTGTCTCCCGTGCGCAACGGTGCCGTGTTGTTTGCAGACCGGTGGCGTCGCTGCGTTTCCATAGGAGCTAAGCCTTTTTCTTTCTTTACTTTTTTCTCAAGTAAGTTCGTTCTTTGCGAATTTTACAAAAAAAATGCACCCTCTGTGGGCAACGCTGCACAAAGTCGTAGCGCGATAGGTTAAGACACCGAATTTTCCGGTCGATTTAAAGAGCCTGCCGTCTCCTTGTTTCACCCGGTAATTGTGTTTTTTGAAACTGAAAAAAAAAGGTGAATTATATTGATGATTCTGGCGAATTATAGCGATGCCAAAAAATGCGCATGGGGAGTGCTCCGTTCGCTTTTATAAAAAGCAGCAGTTATTTGCTTGTTTAGGTTCATGCAATGGACAATATCATTGCATATGTATTGCCGTAGGACAAGGAAGAAATATGATCTACTAATGCAAAGTGGTAAGAGTGCTGACAAACGCACCGAGCGTACAAGGCGAAGTCGAACTTCGTCGTATGACAAGCTGGACACCGATGATGACGGACGTTACCCGACAAAAGTTTTGATTTCATGTGACACTGAGGAGAGCGCTGTTTTCGGGTCGGCTCCGTCGGCACTGACATACTTCTGTTTTCCTACTGCACAACATGTCTGCGAAATGGGACATCCTTACTGTCGAGGTAAGGAGCATCGAGGCCCGAAAAGAAGCTTTTACGCTCAGAAATAATCTTGTTTCAAAGAGGAGGGTTTGAGAGACTGCCTCTGGCTGCAAGACTTGAAGCGTCTTCCGCGGCAGCCTAGCGTTCGTCAGCGTCTTGGTTTGCAAGGCCTACGTCGAGTACGGGAGCGGTACAGCGGTCAACCTTGGGCGCGGGTGCGGCTTCGAGCATAACCGGCATAACATCAGCTTGGCGAATGGTGTTGTGCCCGCCGTTACTTCGCTAGTTCCCGCTCTTAGTCGAGATTCTCGTCCGGCAGTTGCAAAGCCCGATGCCAAAGCCTTCGTAAAAGTGCTGAAGCGACGTTCTCCGACATCGGTCGGGACAACCTAGTCTTAAAGAAACTGGCTGTTCCTCGCAAACCATGGAGGAAGGCGCTTTTAGTGTCTAGGTTTGATCCTCACACATCATTGTCAGACATTGAGGAAATGATGACCCTTTTTTTCGAAAGCAGGAGTGTTGAAGTCACCAAGTAAACCAAAATTGTGTTCTTATTCATCGTTCCTCGTCGCAGGTCACCAATCTGTTTTGGAAATACTAAACAAATCAGAACTTTGGCCACAGTGATTGATCTTCCATACATTTTTGACAAACTGGAAAGTTCACGAGAAAATGTGGCTGAATCTGCCACAGATGTGAATTATTCAGACGCTTGACGTATATTATTAAATCAGATGAAGCGTGTGTTCGAAGTCATCTGTGAGTCACGTAGAATGCATTGCTGAGTTGTTTTAATGTGATATGTTTAACCGAGACATTGCTTTGTAGCTGGTATATATGACAACAGCTATTTCCCCACTATGTTGTGTTTTGTCAAGGGAGAGGTTATGCTAGAACTCGCGTGAAACGTGGGGGTAGTGTTCTAGTTGGCGGTTAAATCTTCAATTCACTGTCACCGAAGGAAAGATTTGGAAAAGCTATGCTGAATGTGCATGGATCGAAATGCTAACCAGTGATAGTTTTCAATTTCTAGTTGGTGTTTATTATTCCCTCTCCTTTTGACGATGAAGACTTCATGGAACATTTCGAAAATATTCAGGAAATGGTTGACTAACTAAATTTTGGGTACAGGTGTATGGTGATCTTAAATTTTTGGTCCAGATGTCTGGTGATTTTAACTTTCTTGGAATTGATCTGGCCGACCGGTGGAATTGACTGGCCGCCCGGTGTTCAGCAAGTGTTACGTTTAATAATAATTTGTTTAATAATAATTTGTTTATTTAATGTGCCCAAAAACAACCACGCGGGTCTTCACATTGGCGCACACAAGACAAAAAGAAGAAACACAGCACACGCACAGCTTCAATGTACAAATTAGCATAACTACAAATAGGTCGCACACTTCACACAAAATGTAATAGAGTTTCAACTTTCAACTAGACTTGCCAAGTTCCGGCGAAAAACTGGGAGATCTGTGAAGATGTCCAAAGTAGAGGATGCGATTGTATTAAATGAAAGTTGCATACGGGACAGTGGTGAGAGTTTAGACATGAATTGAATATAAAAGACATTTAAATTTCTGGTAACGCGACAAGGAACATGAAAATCGACAGAATTCAGAAGTTGATTAGCATCAGTCCAACCATTTACCACTTTGTGCAAAAAAATCAGATCACGCTCGAATCTTCTGTTTGACAAAGTTGTAAGTAAAACGCTCTTAAGAAGAAATTCATAATCATAATAAAAGCGACGCTGAAAGTGTCTATCATACAAAATGCGTATCATTCTTTTTTGCACAGATTCAATACTTAAAGACTGTGTACTTGTTAGAGAATTCCAAACAACAGATGCAAATTCAAGCCGTGAACGAACTAAAGCACAAAATAAACGAATCATACAAGCAGGGCGTCTGAACTTTTTAGTTATACGAGATATGATACCAAGAGTTTTCATCGCACGGCCAACAATAAAAGAAACATGAGCATTGAATGACAACGCGCTATCAAGGCACACACCAAGATCTTTCATCACAGTCACGCGTTCGATTAGAGTTCCTCCCAAAGAGTAAGTAAAATGCATAACAGTGTGTCGTCTGCTCAAAGAAAGAACCTTAGTTTTGGTAGGATTTAGGAGCAAATTATTCGCCAAAGACCATTGCAGTATGTTATTCACTTCGTGCTGAAGAGCATTACAATCAAGAGGAGTAGCAACGCGCATAAAAATCTTAATATCATCCGCAAAGAGTAGGAGCTCAGCTTTTTTTACACATGAGGCTATATCATTAACAAATATCAGAAATAGAAGAGGCCCCAGAATAGACCCCTGGGGGACACCGGAAGTTGAGTAAAATAGTTTAGAAGGGACACTAGAAATTCGAACATGATTCGTACGACATGACAAGTAGCTTTGAAACCAGCGAAGTAGTTCAGAACAACAACCGTATAACGATAATTTGTGGAGCAATAACTCATGATCAACTTTATCGAATGCTTTAGACATATCAAAATAAATAGCATCTACCTGTCCCCTGTTCGTAATGATTGGTGCAGCGAAATGTAAAAAGGAGCACAAGTTGGTTTCAACTGACCGTCCCGTAATGAACCCGTGCTGCGAAGTCGTTAATTTTTGATGAAAGTAATGAGTTATTCGTTTATGAATAACTTTCTCAAACACCTTAGAAAACCCGCACAATAAAGAAACAGGCCGATAATTACTGACAACCGATGAATCGCCCCCTTTAATATTGGCACGACAACCGCTTTCTTCCATAACGATGGGAACAAGCCAGAGCGAAGTGACAAGTTGAAAATGTGTTTTAAAATCGGTGCGAACAAGTCACCACAACCTTTGATTATAAAGTTCGGAATACAATCTACTCCAGTAGATAACTTCGGTTTAAGGTTTCTGATACCTTCCTCAATTTCATCCGTATCTACTCTGAAGCCCGATAAAACATCCTGGCAGTTTACTTTCATGTCAATAGGCTGAATAGTTGGCTGACCAACTGTGTAGCATTGACTAAAATAGTCTGCAAAACGGTCTGCCACCTCTGGTGGGGACGAAAAATACTTAGTGTTTCCAGTAGAACAATCCCGCAGTGAAATTTCATGTGCATTGTTACGAGTGTGCTGCTTTGCAAACTTCCAGAAAATTTCGGGGTGGCGGTTCAGACTGCGCTCGACATCATCAAGATGTAACTGTTTATCGCGCGAGTACAACTTTTTGACGAGAGAACGATAGATACTAAATTGAGTGTACCAGAAGTTAGAGCCTGTTTTTTTGAAAATTCTATGAAAATGATCTTTTTTCTTAAGGTACATTTTTAAATCCTTGGAAAACCAA
Organism: Ixodes ricinus; assembly: GCA_037355805.1. Classification (NCBI taxonomy): domain Eukaryota; kingdom Metazoa; phylum Arthropoda; class Arachnida; order Ixodida; family Ixodidae; genus Ixodes; species Ixodes ricinus. Next base: position 28,305 of record JAZHYW010015104.1, read on the forward strand.
TCCGGGTAATTGGAAACCTGAGAATTGCGTTTTGGAACAAAAATGCTAATCGCGTCTTGCACAACTGACGTAAACGTTTCTGTTGCGAGATTGGTGTCATCCATTGCAAGAACAGCGCTCCAGTTATAATTATGAAGGTATTTATACATTCCCAAATAATCTCCTTTGCGGTAACAGTAGGCGGAGGGTCTGTTCAATGCTTGCAACTTTCTTGGCAGCCGTATTTGAACATTGAGAGGTGGATGATATACATCCATTTGTACTAGAGGGATCAAAGCAGTACTGATTGATTCGATTGGAATATTTGATAACACTAAGTCAAGAACATTGCCAGCGGAGTTTTCGAAGCTGTTAAGCTGATTAAGGCCACAAAAATGAATAAAAGATAACAACCCAGCTGCCTTATTTGACGTGATTAAGTTGCCACCGTTTATAACGTCCAATGACCAATCTATTTCCGGAAGGTTAAAATCCCCGTACATTTGAACTCTGTACCTATCGAAGTTTACTTGTTGTTCCAGCGTTTCAAGATGTTTGATAAAAATTGAAGGATCGCATAGTGGTGGAAAATAGTAGTTTCCAATAAGATAATTAAAGCCATCGGCAGTTTTAATTTCTACCCATACGCATTCAGAATACGATTCTAGGTCGAACCTTCGATGTGACTCAAGGGACGAGTGAAGCGCAATCAATACGCCACCACCTAGCTTTTGCCCCGTGCTTATGTAGTCTCTGTCGCGGCGGTAGACATTGTAGTTAGGTGTGAAGTAATTCGAATTCGGAATGCCATCGCAGAGCCACGTTTCCGATAAACAAATAACGTCAAGGTCGGCAGTAATAAGATTAGACATAAACTCATCAGCCTTTGTGCGCAGTCCTCGAACATTTTGATAAAAAATGCTAAGCACTTCCGACATTTACATCTGATGTCGTTTCGAGGGGATAAGTACGAGCATGGTCAAGTTGGCCAAAGAACTGGTGGAAAATGCTGCCCTCCGGCCAAACTTCCGGTTTGTTAATGGCGTCAAACACGGCCTGGTCACAAGACAAATGAAAGGAAGAATACGAGGGAAATCGAGTTACCATTTTGGAACAGACAATTGACTTCCCGTCTAGGAACGGCTCGACAAGCGCCTGGACATCGGCAACCGACGTATCCGGTCGAAGTCGAGATACAAAAAGTGCCATTCGGCGCTGGGGCCTAGCAACAGCCTGCACAGTGTCTGATTTAGCAGTGCCAGTAGAAGGCTTGGCACGTCGTCGAAGCTTGACCTCTGTGAAGCCGTCATTCGTCATGCTGACGGGATGCGGATCATCCCCACCACGAGAACTTGATGGTGGTGGAAGAAGGAGAGGTTCCTCGAGAGGTGTCAAGTTCGAACGTGGAAGAGAAGGCCAGTTGTTCGGGTGTGCAAGGGCGGGTGGTGCAAACGAAGCCTTGCTTGCCGCTGGAGCCACGCGGGATGTCGGGGCGGCAGTAGTAGCATAAAGTTGAGGCGGTGAAGACGGGATCGGGAGACGATCCACCACGTTCTTCCGGAGTTGCTGCACTTCGGAGCGAAGGTGTTGGTTTTCAGCTCTGAGGCATTTGAACTCGGCGGTTAGGATATCCATTTTTCTTGTCATACTGTCGATCACGCGCAGCAAACCGGCAGGGACGTAAAGGTCATCCTGTGCTGCGGCTGGCTCACCCGTGGAAGCGTTCGTCAAGTTGTCGTTTGGCGTATCTGGTTGGTCAACCTGGTCTTTTGGTGACTTACTGTGACGCCGGGTACAACCCGTGCATTTGAAGGTGCTGGTTCCTGATTTCATGAAGATATTGTATTCCTCGAGGCCGACGTTTAAGCATCTGCAGTGGAATTTTCTGTCGCAGCCAGCGGAGCAGACAAGGTATTGCTGCTTTGGGTAGAAACGAGCTGCACATGATCCACATTGATCTTTTTGGGGAGCACTGGCTGACGCGTCCTTCGCAGTAGCAGCCGCCATAACGAGAAAATTAGCGAAAATCGGAAAAATTCAAACTTACAGGAGGAGCATCAAAAATGGTATTTTTGTTAGTTAGAAAAGCCCCTTAATTAATTTCGTTTGTGAATTATTTTTTTTTTATTTTCTTGAGTTTAATCTACTTCCGAATAATCACGGTAATGCCAGTTAGTTAAAGTGGACCCTTATCGTCCGCCATTTAAAACAAAAAAATCTGGTTGTCATGTAGGCCACGTGTATAAAAATGTAAGTTGCCTATAGCGATTCTAGAGGAAATTATTTATGTTTATATGGAGGAATATGACTGGTCAGATGTCCTATATAATCATAAAGTTGACTCGGTTACAGAAACCTTAATATGTTTTGTGAAAAATGCCATGGACATATTTATTACTAAAAGGTTCAGGCGCACCTGATATTATCCGAGTTGGTTTTCAAGAGATTTAAAAAAGGCAGAACGTAAAAAGCTTTACTGTCAACGTTTGTATAAAAACAGGCTTGCATATTTGTTTCCACAAGTTTAGTATTCATTGTGGTCTGGTCAAAAAGCCTTATGAACTTGATAACCAACTCCACCTAAATAACATTGAGCATAACCGTAAGAAAAATTTGAAGTACTTTTGTCTCTTTACTAAACAGCACGTGTGTGAAAAGAAGACGAATATTTGCCTTCTTGATGATACCGGGCATCAATGTCGTCCGGCTGAGAGAGCAGATCGGTTTGACGATTATTTTAGTTCCCGTTATTCATATCTTCATTTAGATAGCTTTTCAAGTCCAATTGATATTGCGTGTGTTGAATATTTATCTTCTTTTACTGTTGGCATTGAACACATTTTAGAAGCTCTAAAAGAGCTGAAACGCAAATTATCGACCGGCATTGATGGAATACCTAGTTTTATTAGAAAAAAGGTTGCCGCAATGTATTTGCTTCTGTTTAAATGCATATTTTTTATTTTTTGTATCTTGCACACAATTATTTCCCAGAACATTAAAAGTTATCTGCAGTTGTTCCTTTTTTTAAACTGGTGAATCCACATTGCTAAAAAAATTTACCACCCTGTGTCTTTTTTATGTTGTTTCGCTAAAATATTTGAAAAGGCATACTTACTCCTATTGAAGTACATTTATATCTCAAGTTCTCAACGTACTTTAAAGGAAGGTCCGTTGAATCTAACTTATGCTCTCTTTTAAATTTCTCTGCACCAATTGTTTCCTGCAGGGGGCAGGCTGACGTGATTTATTTCAACATGTCGAAAGCGTTCGGCCGTGTTAATCATATCCTGCTGCTACCAAAACTATCTTTTATACGCTTTCTGCCCACAAATGTGTGCATTCTTTGCTAGTTATCTAGGTGGTCGTCGCAACTCAGTTCGGGTTGAAAATAGCTACTCTTACGAGTGTGTTTCTAAATGTGAAGTACCTCAGGGCTCCATTCTGGGACCGCTTTTTCATTTATTAATTTCGCATTATACATTACACAATGTACGTACATCCTGGTTGAAGACAATCGCATTTGTTTACATTAGTTTAGTCCTTAGAATTGGACACATTTCACCCACTAAGATTTTCTATGCCTATATTTGCAGAGGTAATTAAATAAACAATATTTTTCCATAAAAATATATGCTGGTGTACTTTGCGTAAATTACAAATGAGACATTGCTTGTGATAGTGACTACATTATTTATAAATGGATAAAACAAGAATCGCTCCAGGATACTACCTTGAGGTACTCCTGTTCGAACCGCTTTCAGGATTAGGAAAATCCGTTTACCTCGCACTTTGCTTCCAGAAACCCAAGTAGCTTTAAGTTAGAGCCAAAAAAGCCCTCGAATTCCGCAAGAATATAGTTTTTCTAACGTAAATGTATTACTCAGCCGGTCATAGGCATTAGAAAAACACTTGTTCTGTCAGTTTGTTCTTGACCTTCGAGCTATTTATTTCGATAATGCATATCCAACTAGCCCACCTTAATATTTTAGAACAAATATTCCCAAAGTTATACACTTGTTTTCAAAATAGCTTCAGATTATTTATTTTTGCAGTAAAAGGGCCAGTTTACTGGAGCCAGCTTTAAAAAAGTATACTAAAAATCCGTGAGTAGGAGATTTTATAACAATAATTTTTCAGCCTGACATGAATAGCCTTCTTTCAACCACTTGGAAAAACAGGCAATGTTTAAATAAATTTGTAGTCCGACATAATATTTGTGTCCGCTGACTTTTACGCGACAGACTCCTTTATTTTTTATTATTTATTTATTTATATATTTATTTATTTTTTTATTTGGAACATACTGCAGGCCAAAGACTGGACCAAGCAGGAGTGGAAATAACATCATGTAAAATACAAATAAGCACTTTTGAAACCAAAAATAAAACAACGATATACACATTCGAGGCATATATCAATAAATACAATACAAGAGAGTGACGTGCAAAATCCTTTCGTGCAAGGTTTTTATACAGAAAAACTAAACACATATAAGAAAAATAACTATTAATGGCATCACAAAAAACGGCAGCCTCAAAAACGCTAGAAGGAAGAGAGTTCCATTCCGAGCTGGTGCGGGGAAAGAACGAAAATTTGAAACGATTAGTGCGTGCAAAGATTGGTGTTAATAAATATTGATTGTTGTGCCTCGTAGGTTGTGTCATTAACGGGATGAGGTGATTTTGTGTGCCAAGCCGTACATTGTTTTGTACCATACGAAATAAAAATTTTAGTCTGGAGAGCTTCCTACGCAGCTCAAGTGTAGCTATGCCATTCGTTTTCATAAGGTGTGAGGGAGAGTCTAATCTTTAAATTTTCCCTAGACGAATCTAAGCGCGCGCCTTTGAACCATTTCCAGCTTCGAAATGTTCTTTTTGTGAAGGAATTCCAGACAAGGCTGGCGTATTAAAGTTTAGATCGCACAAAAGTGTTATAAGCTAAAAGTCTGACACTAGATGGTGTTTTCATTAGTTTACGCCTAAGGAAGCCAAGTTTACGGAAGGCGGATGAGCAGGTGTTATCGATGTGCGTATCCCAAAGAGAGTCTTAGAAATCGTCAGTCCAAGATACTTACACTCTGAAACTTCGCGCACAGGGGAGCTGCAGACATCGTAAATAAAATCAAGTGGAATTTTTTGTAGGTAACCTGTAATAAAACAGTTTTTTATGAATTTAATATTATTTGCCATTCGGCACACCAATCTGCATTTCTTGAAAGTTAAAAGTTTAGTGCATGCTGGTTGGATGAGCTTGTTATATGCTTGAACAGAACACAATCATCCGCAAAAAGTCTAATGCTTACGCTTTCATCGATGACTGAAACAATCAGGGTGTCGAACCGGGCATTATTTCGGTTCGGTTCGGGTTCGGGTTCAGTGGCATTGTATTTTGTTCCGGTTCGGTTCCGGTTAAGGGTAGCGCACATAATATCACTCCGGTTACCGGTTTTACTAAGTGCGAACCGGTTCGAACCGGTTTCCAGCTCGACCTTTGAATATTGACCGAGCACTTCCAGCAGCCTTTTTTGAGCACGAGACACTTGCAATAGACCCATCCCAAAACTAATCCCCTTCAGGAAGATCTAAAAAGCCTGCGCAGTGAAGTGCGAAAAGACACAATTAATGTGGTAAGGCTATTAGTTGTATAATAAAAAAATTGGCTTGCTTTGTATGTTTATACAGCCTTGATGGAGATACGCCTCAACGGGTGATCGGTCTCTTAGCTGTAGATGAGAAATTTAGCCAGTGCAGTACAACCGCTAGCCGTTTTTTTTTTCACGTGCATCCCGTAGTAGTGATTACACGAACGCGTGCCTGAACACGTTGAAAAATATATTGTTTTTCACTGAAGTGGACCACAGGCGGTCCTACAAACTATACTGCCGATGCAGCGCGGTACTTGTCCCGCCTTCCTTCAACGTGTCGGTGCAATCAAGCGGAGGGTCACGTGGTGCGCTATCGGTGCTCGATTGGCTAAATGGCTCATCGACTGGAACTGCGGACTATCTTGAGGTCAAACATTCGCGGACGCGTAGGCCTCCGTGCCTAGAGTGGCCCAATCCGATCCGACACTTGAACATTTCGTAGCCAAGCGGCCATGCCCAAGCGGTGCTTTGAAATCGCCGCCGTCGCTACCGCGCGGCCAGGGTCATTCCAAGAAACAAAGTAAAGTTGAAGCTCTCCGGATGCCTAAGTAGAGGCGGGAACTGAGCGAGCTCGCGGACCACGCGGTCTTTTTGTGTCTCTGCTTTTAATGATGTATTTTTTATTGCGTATGCAATAAATACGAAATGTAGAATATCTGACAGTATGTAGGATCAGTCTTGACAATAAAAGGAAGAAATACGCCCGCAACTTTTTCCATTAAGACCAATTATTGACACAATTGGCCCTGAACCGCTTTCGTTGAACCGGTAACCGCAACATCAGATTATGGTTTCGTTCCGGTTCGGGTTCAATATGAAGCGTTCTATTTCGGTTTCGGTTTTGTACCGGTTCGCTCAAAAATAACGGTTTTGATCCGGTTTTCGGTTCGGGTTCAGGTTCGGTTCGACACCCTGGAAACAATATCATTAATGTATATTATAAATAACAGGGCCCCAGAACGCTGCCCTGGGGTAAACCCGAAGATACACGCAACCCATTTTAAAATGCCGCACCAATATCAACGATCTGTTTACGCCCTTGTAGATATGATTTAATCAATTTAACAAAAGGAATCGCAAGACCAATAATTTCTAATTTAAACACTAATTTTTCATGAGGGACCCTGTCAAAGGCTTTACTAGAATCCAAGAAAATTACGTCTACCTGACCAGATTTATCGAGACTAGTGGCGAAGTCGTGGACCGTGGTTAAAAGCTGAGTTGTGGTGGAAAACCCCTTTCCGAAACCATGTTGGAAGGGAGATAAAATGTTGTGTTCCTGCAAGAAGGAAGAAATGAAGTTTGAAATAATTTGCTTCATGAGATTGCAATATGTATTGTGAGAGAAATGGGACGATAGTATGTTATCGATAATGGGTCTCCTTTCTTGAGTATAGGGACGACACGTGCTAAGAGCAAGTTATTCGGTAGCACACTGGTGAAAAACGAAGTTTGAAATTTTATTGTCAAAAAACGTGCCAGTGACTCTGCGTACCGTCGAAGAAAAATATTTGGAATCTTATCTACACTCAGCATTCCTGTATGAAAAAGTGAAAGTCGTTTACAACTCCTGTAACACCGAATTAGAGTGCAGCACTAATTCGGCGTGTTACAGGGAGTTGTAAACTGTTTTCTCCTTACAGGGAGTTGTAAGCGGCCTCCTGCTCCTCCTTCTCCTCGTCCTCCCCTAATTCTTCAATTTCCTCCAGGGGGGGTGGCCACGTGACCTCGGGGGGGGGGGGTCACGTGACCTTGACGAGGGAGGTCACAAGACCTCGGGGGGGGGGTCACGTGACCTTTATGAGGGAGGTCACGTGGACCTTGGGGGAGGGGGTCACGTGACCTCTTCTCATGTGACCTCGGGGGGGGGCACGTGACCAAGCTGGGTCACATGACCGGGGGAAGCACGTGACTTGAGGGTCACTTGACCTCGAGGGTATCACATGACCTCGGGAGGGGGTCACGTGACCCTCAGAAAAAAGGCTCGCGCGAGGTGCCGGACCTCGGGGGGGGAGGGGGCTCGCGCGGTGCATTATGGACTTTTTTATAATGCACCGCGCGGTAACGCCGATGCCGATGCCGCTCAAGCCTGAAACGGGCGCCTAAGACCTGTGCTTTACAACACCAGTCGAGAGCGAGTATTTTAAGATGTGTGTGAGATAAGGCTTTTGTTGCAAACAATTTATTTTGGTATAGGATTGTATGAGGCGGCCGGTTGCATGCCTTGCCGCGAAGGTGAAGGGGCGAGGGTTATGGGCGAGGGGATGAGGGTGAAGAATTATATGGGTCCGGCTACACCAGCCGTTCTCATGTAAGCCAACAGCGAGACGAAGACAAGCTTCCTTGTTTCATAGGGGCCTTTGGTGCCGTCCAAGCCTCGAGCGTCTTCGGTCGACTCACCGGGCTGAGCTAGGCTAATGCAGCCTCCCTCTCCTGTCGCCTTGCTGAGCACTCCCACAGCAGGTGGTGCAGGCGGACGAGAGGCGCTGAAGGGTGGTCGTTAGAAGCTGTATTGGGAGTGAGGTCTACGGTCATCTTGCCTTAGGTTAAGTTGGGCTAGTGCAGCAACGGGCACAACCGGCGTGCTCAGGGGAATGTAGTCCAATGCGGGCGAGGCGGTGTGGTCTCCAAGCGCAGCCGGTCGCGATTACGACGAAGTCGGACCTGCGCCGCCCGTGGATATCCCCGTGGAATTGGAACCGCACACTCAGGTAACCGGGCAGACAGGCGCCGCCTGGCCTCGGTGCGAGGGTTCGTTGGTGGTGAGGTGTGAGTGTTTGTGTCTGAACCGGAGGTTGAATCATCCAAAAGGCGTATCAGCGGCTGACCGGCCGAGGGGTAAGAAAAGGACGCCATTGTCAGCCGGTGTGCCGCTTCGTTGCCCTGGATACCCGCGTGGCCCGGAACCCAGAAAACCTTGATCTTTACAGTAGGCCCCAGAATGAACTCGAGCCCCACCAGGGCCGCGCGGATGGAGGAAACTGTTGGAGATCGAGGCAATGCTGATGAATGGCATGCACTGACAGTTTCCGTCGGGTCAGAATGCAAGAAAATTTCTCTAGACGTGAGCCTTCCAGTGGCGGTGTCACGGAGCGCCCGGAGCTCAGCCTCGCGAGCTGAGCCCGGCGGGAGCCGAATGCAGGAGGTCTAATCTAAGGCCAGGCAGCAGGCAGCGGCTGCATTGGAGCCGTACTCTGGGTCCGTAGCCGCATCAAAGTAGTTTTGGCGCACTTGAGGTCCGTCGGTGTTTGCTGCGCGTTCGTGGGCTGCGGCTTGGAATCTACGGTGACCGGGATGGGCCGCCTCCAGCGCGGGATGGTGTTGGCTTAAGGAAACCAGGTGCTGCAGGCTTCATGGTGGTGGGGATGGGGTGCGTGGGGAACCCCTTCAACGGGCCGCAGTCCGAGCAGCCTGAGAATGGAGTGGCCTGGTCTGGACCTTGAGAGACGAAGGTGCTGCCCGAGGCGCGCCTCGTGTTGCAGGTCGCCAATGGCGTGGAGGCCTGCATTACATTGTAGCGTGTTTATCGTCGTAAAGTTCGGAAGGCCTGTGACTATACGCATGGCACGCCGATTAAGAATGTCAAGGGCTTCATGTTGTTTCCTGGTGAGACCCATGTGTTGTGCACCGTAGATTATTTTCGCCTGGATCAGAGTTCAAACCTGCATGCGTAGTGTGTGGGTATTGGCACCCCAATCCTTCGTTGTATTGCGACGGATGAGGTGGAGCATATAGTTGACAGAGGCTTTCATCTTGCACATCCATGTCTTAGAGGGTTCGTGCTTGGAGACGTCCACACCGGGGACACGTAGCACGTTGGTGGCGTCAATGACGGTGCCCCCATACTTGAGCTCAGTACACGAGGACACCTTACGGCATACGGTGGTGTTACCATAGATGGCGTATTGCGTTTTCTCTGGTGAAGGGGTTAGGCCTCTCTCAACAAGGAACCCATGGACAATGTCGAGAGTGTCCTGGGCCGTATCGCTTTGAGGACCGAATGGCCGCCTGTAGTCTCTATTGTGATGTCGTCCGCGTAAATTGTGTGGTGGACGCCGGGAATCTCGTTGAGGCGGTAACTCAAGTCTGCCATCACTAGGTTCTAAAGCAGTGGTGAAGGCACTGCGCCTTCTGGGACCCCAAGCCCGAGAGGAGCTCGTGGTTTTAGGCCTTGCCCACTGATGTGCTGAAGGTGAGCCCATCCAGTAGCGCTCAAATGTACTGCAGGGGCTTCCCAGTAATACCTGCCGCGGACGCAGTGGCTACGACGGTTGGATGCGGTACGGTGTCAAACGCCTTTTTCAGCGTCCACGGCGACTGCTATCTTGACGTCGTATAGTGGGCGCTTGCTCGAGACGCCCTCAGCGAGGAGAGCGAGCGAGTCTTGCGTGCTGAGTCCCGAACGGAAGTTGGTCTGGCAGGAGTGGAGGGCGTTGTTTGCTTCAACGTGCCATTCCAGCCAGCATCAGCGCCATTCTCTCTATGAGCTAACCGGCATCTTTAGTCAGAGAAATGGGCCGCTTGTCCGAAAACCCACTATTTGCTCGGCCGGGCTTGGGGATAGGTATAACCATGGCGTGGTGCCAGGTGGCGGGAAGTTGGCCCATTTCCCAGGCCCTAATGAAAACGCCCAGGAGTTATTGCATGGCCGCTTCTGGAAGGTTGCGCAATACTGAAACAGTTATTATGTCAGGTCCCGGGGCACTGTGCAACTTTGTGATTGAGAATTGTGCGCCCTGTAGCTCTGCCATGGTGAAAGGCTTCTCTATACCTCGATCCATGCTTGTAGATGGTGAGTGCAAGGACCTGATATGGACCGGGTGGTAACTTGCGGGACACTTCTGAGAGAAACAGATTAGGCCAGCCTCACCAGCAAATTCCTCGTTGGTTTGTCGCAAACGGAGGGCCAAATATTCCCCCGTCGTTCATAGGCGCGTGAATTTTCGTCACCCAGATCTTGGCCGGTGACGTACGTCGGGTGAAGGATGTGCAGTGATCGTGCCACACTTTTCGCGAAAGCTCCAGAGAATACCAACTTTGCTTCTGCCGAGGCACGGTTTAAGAGCGCTCGGTCTTTTGGGAGTTTTCCGTCCTCTATGTTGCGGTGTTGAGCCTCTATCCTCGACTTCCAAAGATTTAGCAAGTGTTGATTGGAAATCGGATCTTCTGGTCCTACCTAAACGGATAGTGACGCGATTTTTTTTATTTTTTGAATGATGCGATTTAGAATTTGTACATCAGACGGCAGCTCTACGAGAACTGCGCGGAAAACGTCCCACCGGACTGTGTTGACAGTACGTTTGGAGAGAGCCGTGGATCTCTCACCAAGGCTGATGATAACCGGGAAGTGGTCGCTGCGCCATGTGTCGTCGAGCACCACCCACGTGCACCGCAGGCTTGGCGAATAACATGTTACGTCTGGGGACGTACAGTCCTGACCCTGCTTATCAGCCCGACGGGTCACCGCGTCAGGCGAATTGGAAAGCGTGAGGCCGGCCGCAAGTGCGTTATCTGCGCCGCTACGGCCGCGTCCAGTATTTGATTTCGACCCCCACGACGCGAGTTGTGTGTTAAAGTCTCCACCAATCAGCACAGGCAGAGGGTGAATTGTGTTAGTACACAAGTTGGATCCATTCAGCATCTTGATCGCCGGTGGTACTGTTCGGCCTCCAGTACACAACGGCCACTGCGATGTCCTTGCCTTGGAGGCGCACCAATACCGCCGTCACTTCGCTTTCTTCAGAACAGTAGATAGACGTGTCGAGCTGGGCAGCGGGGATAGATTTCTTGACCACCACGTGAGTATGAGCCAGTGGTGTAGGAAGGGCTCCCTGTGCTTTTTTTTCACGTGGACCCTTCTGGGTGATGACGATGGTAGGGCTACTGAAGGCTCGGTAGCCGGCAATGGGAGGTCGTGCACTCGGGCTTCCTGTAGTAGGATAATGCTGGGGAGGGGGGGGGCGGTTGGCACTTGCTGCCAGCCGTTTCTTGAGTTCCGGACCTTACTGTCAGTAGGAACGACAATTCCACTGTAATATTGTTACTCAAGGGCCGAAAGGATCCGTTGGCTGGCCGGTAAGTGCAGAGTCAACGCCACCTGCGCTGCTGCCTACTGTTTGGTACGCCGTCAGCGTGGCGGGCGATGAGGGAGGTTGCTATAAGGGCTGTGAGGTTATCGATTTTCTCGATCGTTTCAGTAACAAGCATGAGGAGTTGGAAGGTCGACTGCTCTATGCGCGTTGGGGATGTATCGTTTAGCTCAGAAGTGGGGTTCACGGCGGAGGTTCTTACAGTTAGTCATTGTGGGCGTGGATTAACGATTCTTGTCCTGGCGATTGACTCTGCTGACGGTGGAAAAAGTATAGGTGGCGGGTCACAATCAAGGTTCGCTTGGAAACACAGCGGAGTCGGGCGCGACGAGGCCGGGACACGCGGAGGCGACAGGGCCTTTGGAGACTGCTGTGCTGGCGGTTGTGAATTTAGGGCCGGCCAAGCATCCTCCGTTTCACTATTGTCTTTTGCAAAGGGAGGTGGAGGTGGTTTGGGGTGCAGCATTGTCTGTTCTGGCTGTTGCCTTCTGCGCTGTGGCGGAGCAGCCCATCGGTTACGACGTTGTGCTGAAGCCTTTTGCTACTTTGAACAGGTACTGTCAGTCGCGAGGTGAGGACCCTCACATATGCCGCATTGATGGGGTTCGTGGCTGCCATCCATCTCATGGCGGTGGCGTGGTCTTCCGCAGAAACAAACAACCTGCGCTGCTGGGCACACGTCATGCGGGTGGCCAAGTTGGTGGCAGCGAGTGCATATGTTGGCCCTTGCTCTGAAGGGGACCACTTTTTTGAGGTGGAGGCGATAATCTACTTCTTTGGGAAGTGTGGAACCCTCAATGGTGACTATAACAGCCCTCTCTTCACTGTCCATGAGCCTGGCTGCCGTGAGTTTGTGCGTGTGGCACGAGAGTTCCGTCAATATGTCCTCAGGCGTGTCTTATGTGTCCGCTCCGCAAAAAAACTACCGGACCCATCCTTGGCGCACTGGTTTGTATGGTCTAAAATTGATCTTGTTGAGACCAAAATTAGTTTCGGTGATTTGCAGTAACTTGAAAACGATAACTGGTTCACAGGTGTCAACTGCGATTAGATTGGCCTTGGTCTGTATTTGTATGCGAAGTTTATGCGACATGGTCCCAGCGGCTTCGGCAACACGTTGGATCGGTGTGTGCGGGAGCGATGCCACGTTTATCCCGTGAGGTGGGCGCAATATGACGGTGCGGCGTTCTTCCCTGGTTGTCAAGGAGGGGGTTTGTCGTGCGCGTTGGCTGGTGGGGTTAAGGCTGGAGTCCACGGATGTACCTGGCGACGGCGTTTTCGCGATGCCATCAGCCGCCAACCGCCCGTGTCTTCGACCAAGGCCTTAGGCTAAGAGCTCCAGTCTGCTCCGTCAACAGCTTGCAGAGTTATCGGTGGCGGTCTTGTGGTCGTATCATCTGTTGCACCAGTTGCGGTGAATACTGACGCGGTGCCGGCTTTAGGTATTGGGCATGGTGAGGCGCTGCAGGATTCAGATGGGGGCAGACCTTTTTGCTGGACGGTGGGGCACACGTCCATGGTTTTCGATGCGCAGGCTGCAATGGTGTATGGAAAGTCAAGTTCCTGTTCGCGTCCGCTCTCCACTGGTTGATTGGAAGGCAGCTCTGATGAAAAGAACGGTGGCTGCAGAGTAGCCATCGTGATCGGGCACGTTAGGCCATCACCTGCCACAGAGCTGGTCAGGACACGGGTCGATGGGTGACAAAACGTTGTCTTGCTTACCACACGTGGTTCTGAGTGAAATTCGGATGTAGGAAGGATTGTTGTAGATCTCGGGTTTTATGGTAACCCGGCGTAATTAGTTGGAAAAAGAGAGTGACGCGGAGGCGAGTCGCTCTGTTATTTGTCTTCTTCTTCCTTCCTTATGATATCTGCCTGTGAGATAAGGCGAAATAGTGTGAAGCACATATTTTGTCGAATGCACCTGCATTCCATTCAAATCCGTAAACTTACTCTTTTGTGGTTTAAACATGCTGAGTATACGTAGCTGTCGTCTGTAGCAAACAAAAAACAGTTTGGCGACATTTCTTGAGTTACACACGGGTAGCCGCTTGCTTTGCGCAGGGTAGAATAAATCCGTGGAATAAGCATTACATTTATTTGCTAGTTGAACTCCAATTATACTTTTTTATTATAATATATCTTCTCTTATAACTTTATCGTAATCGTTTGTGTCTAATAAAATATTAAATTTTTCTCCAAAATACGTAATTTCTATGTTCAATTTGAATCATTCTGTAATAACATCAACATTTCGTTTTCCTTGGCAAGCTAATTATCTATTTTCGACACTTTTTTATATTTTGAGACACATCTAGGTTTCTAGTACTAAGAAACGCACATAGATCTCGTTTCATCATTCATTAGGTTAATATTGATTTTTCCTGGCGTAATCCAGAGCAATTTCCAAAAATAGTGATAAAATAGCGGAGTGAACCATATGCTAAAGAGTGCACTATGCGTTTCCGGAGATTGAGTGGAAGAAAAGTATTGATGTTTTACCATAACCAAGAAACGCTCCTTAACCTAGGATACAATATTGTGAGGTGTGAACCTTAAGAACGATCAGAATGAAAAAAAAATCTAAATATTTCACAGTGTCTGGAAAACGATTGGAGCACAATGGCAGTTTGCACAACGCGACGTACGAGGGAAGACATGAGTATTTAGGCCAACTACTTCAACAGAAACGTGAAAACATACTAACAAAGTTTTTGAGACAATAATGACAATAAGACTATAGTGGGCGAACAGTAAATTAATCCTAAAGAACATTCCTGGAGCATATCCAGGGACCTTGAATAAGACAGAAGACTTGTTAACAAAAGAGTGTCGTCCGCCTATTGATAAAGGGGGAATTCGAAACCGAGGCAGGCATATCCTATCCTTACATGTATAATGAATAGCAAAGGTGAAAGAACCAAGCCCTGTGGAACACCATATTTCAGGGACTTTTACGCTGTGTATTCTTTTCAATGTTATAAGCTGATAACGATCTTGCAGAAAATAAGTCAGTGAGGACAAGAAAGGACCCGGCAAACCAAAATTTGAATGTTTTTTGTTATAAAATACAGTGACTCACAGGGTCAAACGCCTTCCTGACATTATGAAAGCAAGCACAAAAAAAAACAGGTTGTTATCAAAACCCATATTTTCCTCATCAGATAGGACTACCAGAAAAGGTTCAGTCTCACGTCTAGGCACGAAAGCGCTGTGATGTGTCTATGTGTTTCCTTTTACTGGTTCTTCATCTTTTGAGCTCAACTCGCCCAACTTAACACCTTGTCACGGAACCACATTGGGTTTAAAACATTATGTTGTATTTGTCTACAAAGAAAGAAATGATGATGGAAATATTTTTTCATTATTTTAGCAAGGCGTGATAGAATAGAAATTGGCCGATATTTTTCTACGTGACAACGCTGGCCTCCTTTAAAAAGAGTTTTAACAACGGCAGTTTTCGATTCGATGGAAGTGGGACCTGTCTAGATCGCTGTAATTCATAGATAAAAGAGTATCTTTTAAGTACATTAAATTTCTACAGAGATTACTAAGCCATATCCTATTCTAACCCGATGATTTATTTGGCTTAAGCCCTTAAATTATTCACTCGAGGTTCCGAGATGCCATTCCAGAAAGAAACATGGAAGCTGGGTTCCGGGAGAGACAAGAAAAGGACGCTGTGGCCGGTAGTCTGTCGCTGCTCGAGAATAAGGCAAAAAATCGTATAAGTTGTTGGTCCTATCCAGTAAATTAAGCCCAAAGGCGCCGTCAAAATTTTGAAAATAAGGGGATGCAAATCCCCGTAACTCGTTGATTAGTGACCCTGTTTTAGCCGAGTTCCCTCTAGATTCAGAGAGCTGATTTTTAAAGTGCAGCCGCTTACCTGAGCAAATTAGTGCGCTGACTTGCTTCCGGATGGTTCTGAATTCCACTTTAAGGCTAACATTATGCGAAGACCGGCAGCATCACTTCCAGTCTACTTTATTGAGTTTGATAGCAGACAATGTGTGTTTATTTAATTAGCTTATATTGCATTTTCTTGTTTCACTAAAATATTTTGTTTTGAGGCTCAGTAAACTGCTAAACAGTTTCACAAAAGTGAGGTAGATGTCAGAGCGTGCCACGGTATGTTCAAATATGAGCAAGTCATAAGTAGAAATATAGTTGTCAAGACTATAACCACTAATATTTCTAACGCCGTGCATATTGTTCATACCTGTCAACAACGGATCTCCTGAGAATTCAACTGGCATCCTGTAGAATAGTGGTCCGATAATTTGTAGGAAATGACTGCTACATTTGATGTTGATGATGATCTTAAATTTATATAATCAATCAATGATATTATAAGTTTCTCCCCATAAATCATTCCCTTTTAGGGGCAAGAATTGCTGGAATATGCCGTGATCCGCCATGTGTTAGATTTTCGAAAGCAGTGCTTTCGGAGGCTTCAATAAATAAATTATGAAATCTCCTACAAGACAGAGCGACGTATTATCAGCCAAAGCTTGGAAACAGTCTCGCAGTTCAGGGAGGAGTTCAGATAAGTTACCAGAAGTTGGCATATAAAAGGCTACTACGTTTACGTTATAGACAGAATTAATAATACGCAGTGATATGGACTCACATGAGGGGAAAAAACTTAATCAACGGAAAAAAAAATCGTTCTTCAATATACAGCGACATTAATGCCGCGCTACTTGTCATGAGTATGGAACGTGCCATTAAACCCCGGAAACAAAAATTGACCCCAGCCTTATCATGAATATAAACTTTAGCCAAAACAAGCACATCGGCGTTAAAACGTTCAGAGTAGATGGCTAACTGAAATTCACACTAGTGCTTTCGAATGCTTCGGATATTGACCAGAAACACAGTAAAAGCATTTCCTGCCTTTGTCTTAAATATGAATTCAGACAAGTCTAGGTTTCTTATTTGAGAAAAAAAACTGTTTCTAGCCATGATTCTAGATTTTTTGTTTCTAAAAAAACTTTTCCTAGACTCCTAAGCCAATTGTTCTAACGCAGCTGTGCTGGGGATGCAAAGGAGTGGATAATTCTTGCTTTGCTTTGCGAAAATGCTTCCATGACGCACTGATACAAATAGGTAACCCTTTCTATTGCCTCTAGTTTCTGCCAACCAAAACAGCTTTCTGTTGGTTTCTGCTAGGTTTACATTAAAATATAAGCTAGAATAAAATTGGCCTGATGCATGGAGCCGAGGCGTCCACGACAAGCCATCAACGTTCATTTTGATTAGGCTGTCGAGAACTTGGATCACGATGGGATAAACGGTTCCCGGTTTATCCGGGAAGCGATTTGCTAACTCGACATGCGAGGGTTCAAAACCCTCTAGAACAAGTTCATCTTCCAGGTTTATTATGATATTTATAACGTTTTTTCGAGCTAAACTGTTGTACCGTGAATCTCTAAGTAAGGGAAGCAGTTCTCCTGATCTGAATTGTGTGTCTTGATCTTAGTTGAAAGATCTCGTGTGTCTGCAACGCAACGTTGAGCGCAAAGTGCTTGTTTCACTTTGAGGAACTTTCATAATTTTGTAGTGACACCTTGTTTCCATAACTAGCCAGTCGTACTGAGAGGAATAAAATTAATGGATGCCTGCTTCTCAATGATGGTCTGTCGCGTCGAGTCCGCTGTCTGCTTCAGCTATAACAGTGCATCTATCTTTGGCTGTAGTTCGTGCAGAGCGCCGACGGTATCTTTCCTTGAAAGTCGAAGATCGAGATTTTGATTGACACTTTAGAGTTGTGACACGAAAGTACTCGGGTCGACTTGACAGGGCGAAAGCTCGACTTCAGTGTTGGACCTGGGCAGCCCTCTAAGACAGGCGAGACAAAGCCTTTTCTCGAGTTCAGAAGCGCTAATCCCTTTGAAAGTGCCATCAGACACACCCGAGCACTCATTTTCAAAGTGGTAGGCTTTCGAGTACTCAACACATTTCATAAGGCGACTCTCAGTTGGCAAAGCGCCGGAAAAGAGAGCTGAAAGCTCCGGTATAGCCATCGTCGCAGTTCATGACGAAGTTGTTAGTAAAAATGAGAAATTAGAACTCAACAGAATGTGAGAAAAATAAACAGTTCGAGGTTCGTACGCAAAAGTAAAATACAGTTAAAGCTGACCACGCGACAAGCCACCAACACCCTTCGAGACCGGTTTGTCCCAGAGTAATCTGAGTAACGGTGTTTGTTGTGGTTGACAGATGTGGGGGTCGCTGCGTTGGCCACAAGACTTGGGTTGCTTTGGAGGGCAGATGTCAGGCGTACTGTGTTGGTCACAAGACACCGCAGCAAAACCGCTGCAGTGGTGGCGAACGTAAATCGTAGAAAGGAAGGGTCGTCAGAAAAGTATGGAGTAAGAGTATGGGGTAGTCACGAGTCTTCGTCGCTCGGTGAAGCGAGGCTCGCAGGGATCAAATCGTACGTCGAAATAGATGATCGAACAATCACCCCAGATAACCTCTTTAGCATGAGCAGACGGAAGGAACTCGGCGAAGACCTGCACCTAATTTTAACATTAAAAGTGAGATAAAACTTCAGTACGAAGAAAGGAAGTATCCAGACGCGTTGACTTCTTATAACAACAACATTGTAACAACAGAAACAACCACAACAACAACACAACAACAAAGAAAACAGTAGCAGCCAAAACAGGATAAACAACAACTACAATAATCAATCAATCAACCAATCAATATTTAATATAGTCCCCACAAACAACATTGTGGTCTTGGTACTGGCACACCGGAAGGAAATGAATACATAATACACACAAATACAGAAGAGAAATGCAGTATAATAACTCAATATAACCGTACTCAATATACACTGAGCAGAATGATAACGAAATACAATATCTAGGTCTTGTGTAATGAAGAGAAATCGCAGCAATGAAAGAACAAGTTTGAGAGGCACTGAAAGCGAATAATAAACAAAGCAGTATTAAACGCACAGACCCAACAATATCTGCGGTCTTAGAAATCAATCGTAAAGTAAACCACAATCATTTTCACCCTACGGGCAGGACTTTTGAGAAAAAAAAATGCCCTGTAGTACGAGTTAAACATATGGAGTTTCTCAGAGTACCAATTATCAGACTGACTCTCAGTGAGTCTAATAATTGGGCTTCAAAGACTAAATTTTTTGGAAATATAAAAAGATGATCGATTCCGATTAGGCGTTCTACGTGTGAATAGTCAGAATCTATCATCCTTTTATATTGTCACGAATGACAAATGATGAGGCAGAGAATAACTAAAGGAACTAAACGTTTAATGAGGGCGAACTTGTGCCCCAAAAATAAGAAGGAAACAAAAGATTAACAGCAGAGCGTCGCGGGCGTCGAAATCGGCGAAAGAGCAGAATCGAACGCTGGGGCGAAAACTGACTCCGGGTTGCCACGCGGAGCCCTTTTGTACCCGCGTGGGCTTCTGGAACATGCGGCGTAGAAGGTTCGGTGTGTGGAACATTCTAACCTCGAATCAGCAAGACGGTTCTCGAATTCACCAGAACATCACATTATAGCATTATCAAAAATGTGTAGACGCGGCCAGGAATCGAACCCTGGCCTTTTGCGTAGAAGGCGAGCGCGATAACCGTTAGGCCACGGGCGCGCTGCCTACTTGGTCAGCTGCGCCCGCGGCATTATTCCCCCTTTAAAAAAGTGCATCGGCCCGATGCAGCACAAAGTAAAAACAAAACAATAGAAATCCACAGCAAAAGGACAGCATAATCGCGAGCCGCAGTTCACAGTTCACAGTTCACTCGTCGACGAGGGTGGAAAGTTCTATCGTTCGTAATACGGCTTCAGCCGCACGACGTGCACCACCTCGGGTCGCGGCTGACGTCTTGCAGATGGGCGCGTTCCGTCGGGAAGGACTTCGTAGTTCAGATCGCCGAGGCGTCGGATGATCTTGTAGGGTCCAAAATAGCGTTTCAGAAGCTTTTCGCTGAGACCGCGGCGCCGTATCGGTGTCCACACCCACACCCTGTCTCCGGGCTGGAAGTGGACGGCGCGGCGCCGAAGATTGTACCGGCGAGCGTCGACACGCTGTTGATCGTGGATTCGAAGGCGGGCTAGTTGGCGTGCCTCTTCTGCTCTCTGACTGACCGCGTGGGCATCGTCGCATCCGTCCTCCACTGGCTCATGGGGCAGCATGGCGTCCAGCATGGTTGTCACTTTCCTGCCGTGCACCAGCTCGAATGGTGTAAACCCGGTTGTTTCTTGAGCTGCGGTGTTGTAGGCGAACGTGACGTATGGTAATACCTCGTCCCACGTCTTGTGCTCTACGTCGACGTACATGGAGATCATGTCGGCGATCGTCTTGTTGAGCCGCTCCGTTAGCCCGTTGGTCTGCGGATGGTACGCGGTGGTCCGACGATGGCTGGTGTGGCTGAGCCGAAGGATCTCTTGCGTGAGCTGAGCCAAGAACGATGACCCTCGGTCGGTTATCAAGACTTCGGGGGCGCCATGTCGAAGGAGAATAGATTCGACGAAAAACTTGGCGACTTCCACCGCTGTTCCCGACGGCAGGGCTTTCGTCTCGGCGTATCGCGTAAGATAATCGGTCGCGACAATAATCCAGCGGTTTCCTTGCGTCGATGTTGGGAATGGCCCAAGTAAATCCATTCCGACCTGCTGGAAAGGCGTAGTCGGGGCAGATATCGGCTGCAGGAGTCCTGCTGGCTTCGTCGGAGGCTTCTTACGTCGTTGGCACTCATGGCACGACCGTGTATACAAATGGACGGTTTTCGGGAGTCTCGGCCAGTAGTACTTGTCACGAATCCGGGCGAGTGTCCTGCTGTAGCCAAGGTGTCCAGCCGTCGGGTCGTCGTGGCAAGCTTGAAAAATATCTTCTCGCAAGCTGGCAGGAACAACCAACAGCCAGGCAGGGTTGCTGGTTCCGAAGTTCTTCTTGAAAAGCACGCCTCGCCGCAGAACGAAGCTTGACAAGTCTCGGGCCAAGAATCGCGGAACGGAACTTCCTGACCTTCGAGGTGTTCGATCACGGCGCGAAGTTCGGGGTCGTCTCGTTGAAGTGCTCCCATGTCGGTATCTGTAATTGCTCCGAGAAAACGGGCGTCATCGTCGTCGTCGGTGCTGTCGGGAGGATATTCGACTGGGGCCCTTGACAAACAATCGGCGTCATTATGTTTGCGGCCAGACTTGTGCACAATTGTCACGTCGAATTCTTGCAGTCGAAGGCTCCAGCGAGCAAGGCGTCCTGACGGGTCCTTGAGATTGGCGAGCCAACAGAGAGCGTGGTGGTCCGTGACAACGCGGAACGGGATCCCGTACAGGTATGGGCGGAACTTGGTTATCGCCCAGACGACAGCAAGACATTCTTTGTCGGTCGTTGAATAATTTTTTTCTGCCTTAGACAGCGCCCGGCTTGCGTAAGCGATTACTCGCTCTGCCCCTTCCTGTCGCTGAACGAGTACTGCACCGAGACCGGTATTGCTGGCGTCCGTGTGGATTTCTGTCTCCGCCGACTGATCGAAATGCCCGAGGATAGGGGGCGACTGGAGCCTTCGCTTGAGTTCGTCGAACGCTTGTTCTTGCTCCTCTCCCCACTGGAACTGCACGTCGTCCTTCGTCAGATGCGTCAGCGGTGCAGAAATCCGTGCAAAGTCACGAACAAAACGTCTGTAGTAGGCGCACAGCCCAAGGAATCTCCGGACGGCCTTTTTGTCTGATGGTTTGGGGAATTCGGCGACAGCGGACGTCTTTGCAGGATCAGGGCTTACCCCCTGAGCACTCACGACGTGGCCCAAGAATTTCAGCTCACCATAGGCGAACCGACACTTGGAAGGCTTGAGGGTCAACCCAGCAGCCTTGAAGGCCCGTAGCACGGCTCGCAGTCGTCTCAGGTGCTCGTCGAATTCGCTCGCGAATACCACAACGTCGTCAAGGTAGACGAGACAGCTCTGCCATTTCAAGCCGGAAAGGACGGTGTCCATAACGCGCTGGAAGGTGGCCGGCGCTGTGCACAGCCCGAACGGCATTACTTTAAATTCGTACAGTCCGTCCGGCGTGACGAAGGCCGTCTTCTCACGATCTCGTTCGTCGACCTCAATCTGCCAGTACCCGCTCTTCAGGTCCATCGACGAAAAGTATCGGGCGTGGCGCAGCCGGTCCAGGGTGTCGTCGATGCGGGGCAGCGGATAGACGTCCTTTTTTGTTACTGCGTTCAGCCGGCGATAGTCCACACAGAACCTCAGTGTTCCGTCTTTCTTCTTCACCAAGACTACTGGGGAAGCCCACGGACTGTTGGAGGGCTGGACGATGTCGTCATCAAGCATTTCCTGAACTTGCTTCTGGATGGCTTCCCTTTCTTTCACAGAGACTCGGTACGGTGGCCGATGCACAGGAAGTGCGTTGTCATCAGTAACTATTCGATGCTTCGCGACCGTCGTCTGGCGCACCTTTGATGACGTGGCAAAGCACTCATTGAACTCGGCGAGGAGGTCAGTCAGCTGTCGTCGGTGGGGGAGGGGGAGGGTTGGGTCGATGTCGATATCTGACGGCGTGGTTCTCTTATGCTGCGTCGGAGAGGCGTCTTCTGAGATCACGGCGATAGCGGCTGAGTCCTGAATTTCCTCGACGTAGCCCACAGTTGCCCCCTTTGTAAGGTGCTGTGACTCTTGCCGGAAGTTGGTGACAAGAGCGAGTGTACGCCCATCCTGGAGCTCGGTTACGCCTCTTGCAATGCCAATCCCTCGTCCTAGGAGAAGTTGGACGCTTCCTTCCAGCAGGGCTACACCGCAGGTGGCTTCTTCGGTCCCGATGGGCACAAAGACACTCGACAGCGGCGGCAGGTTGACGTGGCTGGTGAGGACTCGCACTGCAGCTAACGTCGCTTTGGGATCTTCTGCCGATGGTACAGGTTTCCGAAGCGTCAGCTTGTTCTCCGCAAGGTCGATGATGGCGCCGTATTCACACAAGAAGTCCATTCCGAGAATGACGTCCCTCGAACAGTCTTGCAGAACGACGAACTTCACAGGGCAGGTTTCACCGTGGATCTCAACGCGAGCAGTGCACCTGCCGACAGGTGTAATCAGATGTCCGCCGGCGGTTCGTATCTGCGGTCCGTCCCACGACGTCGTAACTTTCCGAAGGCGACGAGAGAGTCTCCCACTCAAAACGGAGTAGTCTGCTCCGGTGTCGACGAGTGCCGTCGCGTCGTGGCCGTCGATGATAACGTTGAGGTTATTCGACACCGTTGCAGAAACGTCGTTTCGCGGCGTTGCGGCGTTAGAGTGGGAGTGCTCCGACGATCTTGGAGGATCTTGGCACCGTTCGTCTTCGGCAACACCACCTCCCGGCATTGCCGCGCCTAGTTTTCCCGACGGGAAGCAATGGGTGACAGGCTGTCCCGGCGAGACCGGCGGAAGGGCGATGGCGAGCGTCGGGGAGACGGTGAACGGAATCCTCGGCGGGGAGACGACTCAGGAGATGAAGAGCGGCGGAGGTAGTCCTCGATGTCCCGAGGTCGCTCTCCGAGACGCGGTCGAGGGTCGTTGGGCGCAAACCCTCGTAGGCCCAGCTGGCGGTAGGGGCATCGTCGGTAGATGTGGTCGGCTTCCCCGCAGTGATAGCACAACGGGCGTCGATCGGCCGTCCTCCACACGTCGGTCTTTCGCGGCGCAGCTTGTTCTGGGCGGACGTGCGCCCGATCTTCTTGGCGTCGGGAATACTGCGGCACTGGAGGCTCACGTCGGGGTGGCGCCGTATACTTGTGAGCTGGGGGCGGTGGTCGTCGGGTAGCTGCGGCGTAACTCAGCGTGGGCGGTTCGGGAGTGGCGCCGACGAGAACTTCTGGCTGCAGCGCCTGATGAACTTCTTCCCGGACAACCTCGGCGAGCGACAGTGAGGACGGGCGATCCGCAGCGGGAAGTACCTTGCGGAGTTCTTCCCGGACGACTTCACGGACGATCTCCCGAAGGCTGTCGGCACCGCTGGTATTCAGGTCCAGAAGGGAAGCAGCGACGGTTGGAGCAGCAGGCGCGCCGGCGATTCGGTGGTAGTGGCTTGCTCGGGCCGTCAGTGCGCGCTCGATGTTGGTGGCTTCGCTCACAAAAGCATCGACGGTCGTCGGGGGTTGCGGACCAGGCCTCCGAAAATTTCTGCCTTGACGCCACGCATGAGGACTCGAAGTTTCTTTTCCTCGGCGGCCTCCGGATCGGCTCGGGCACTTAGCCGCAGGACGTCCTCAACAAAGCTGGTCACGCTTTCGTTGGGGCCCTGCACCCTTGTTTGAAGTAGGTCCTCTGCTCGCTGGCGACGGTGGTGGTTAACGAACGTCCGCTTCAGTTCGGCGACGCAGGACTCCCATGTAGTGAAGGAGGCTTCGTGGTTTTCAAACCAGTGCCTCGATGTACCCTCCAGCGAGAAGTACAGGTTCTGGAGGCGCTGCTCAGCCGTCCATCCGTTGTGGCGAGCTACACGTTCGTAATGCTGCAGCCAGTCTTCGACATCCTCGTAGGCTTCGCCGTGAAAGGGCGTTGGAGTGCGGGGAGCGACGGGCAGGATGACGACGGGTGCGGTGGTCATGGTCGGTATTTTCTTCCTCCGGTTTTCGGGCAAGGGACCCAATTCGGGGGACTGACCTCTGATCCGACGGCTTCTTCGGGCTTCGGCGTCCTCGGCGAAGGGTAGCCTTCCGGGGCTGAGCACCTCACTCGGGCGGGTTGTCTTCGTAGGGGTACGCTTTACGGGCATAGGATGGTACCCCGCACCTCCACCAAAATGTCACGAATGACAAATGATGAGGCAGAGAATAACTAAAGGAACTAAACGTTTAATGAGGGCGAACTTGTGCCCAAAAATAAGAAGGAAACAAAAGATTAACAGCAGAGCGTCGCGGGCGTCGAAATCGGCGAAAGAGCAGAATCGAACGCTGGGGCGAAAACTGACTCCGGGTTGCCACGCGGAGCCCCTTTTGTACCCGCGTGGGCTTCTGGAACATGCGGCGTAGAAGGTTCGGTGTGTGGAACATTCTAACCTCGAATCAGCAAGACGGTTCTCGAATTCACCAGAACATCACATTACAGCATTATCAAAAATGTGTAGACGCGGCCAGGAATCGAACCCTGGCCTTTTGCGTAGAAGGCGAGCGCGATAACCGTTAGGCCACGGGCGCGCTGCCTACTTGGTCAGCTGGCCCGCGGCAATATTTCCAAGAAAATATAGTCTTTGACAAAACGCACTTCTGACAAGAGGCTTAGTGAATCAGTCGACCCCCGCAACGTTTTAAGCGAAACAATATGTCCGCCTTCTGCCGACGCCGGTGCAGGCTGAGCCAGTCAACACGCACTAACGTTGCGCCATAAGTTGAACAAGGAACATCGTTCAAAAGGTAGTGATGTTTAAAGATGAAAATAAACTTTTTTCTGAACTCGTTCGATTCCCCATGTGTTGGTTTTAGAGATTCCGTTCCACACAACTGAGACATATTCTGACTGGGGCACGCATAACGAGCTGGTACAACGTGAGAAATGCGGATGGACGCTTGAAGTGCCTTGTTTACCGAGAGGCAGCATCCAGCGCGCGCAAAGACGAGTTAACGAGCCTAGTTACGTGACTAGAGAATTGCAGTCTGGGATCGAACATAACTCCCAGAATTTTCATTGCACATACCACGGGACAGGGGCTCATTATGAATACTATATGGGAAAAATCTATTCTGTACCTTCGAAGTAAATGTCGAAACCTTGGATTTAGAGCAATTTAAGAGAAGATAATTGGCTGAGCACCACCCGAAGAAAGAACACGCATTTTGCTGAAGGCTTAGCGCAACCACCTAAGTAACTATTTCTTTCGTAAATTTTAATGTCATCAGCGTAATGCAGGAACGAAGAATTAGAAATAGCTTCAGAGACGCCATTTACAAAAATTGCGAATAGGAGCGGTCATAAGACAGGTCCCTCAGGAACGCCAGAACCTGCCCCGTACAATGAAGAATTCATATTGTTGGCTCGAACGCACGCTTTCCCTGTTTCACAGATGGCTTTAAAACCAGTCGTATACTGTGCCACAAATCCCGTAGGCGGTAAGCTTTTACAGAGGATTTACATGATTAACAATGTCAAATGCCTTAGCTTAGGCCAAAGTAGACCACGTCTAGCTGACCTCTCCTGCAGACTACCTGGGATGCCGTAGACATAAAACTTACAAGATTTGTAGACGTTGATCTGCGGGTCATAAACTCATGCTGATTAGGGAGGGTTAATTTTCAAAATTTGAAAGACAAGAATTGATGAATGACTTCTTCAAAGTGTTTGGAAAATGAGGATAGAAGGAAATTCGGTCTATAGTTCAAACATCACTTTTTTTCCGACTTCAAAACTGGAACGACCACGTCAATGTTCCACATTTCGGGGAATACTCCTGACCTCAATGTGCTAACTAGATATGGCACAAAGTGTAGGTGTGAGTATATCATGAAAGTTTTGAGAATTGCAGATGGTATACCATCGTGTCCCGCAGATAGCTTGGCTTCCATTTTGTAATACTTAGCTCTGCACATTCATCGTCGACATTAATGTGACTAAATGGGTCATCAGAATTCATTCAAGTGAGGCAATGCGGTGGCGGAGCATCGGTACTGTCTATGAAGGCTTAATTAATATGATTTGCAAATAGCTAGAGCACGCACTCCGCATCTCTTTCATTGTGATTTAAAGCTTATTGCCTATCCGATATTTTCCCGGAACGTGATCTAGTGTACCTCCAAAATTTGTTAGGATTTTCGACAGGTCAGATTCCACGGAGTCACGATACGCCAGGCGGTCACGTTTTTAACATTAGCTTACAATTCTTTCTGGAACTCTTGAATTCTACCTCCCACTTTGAAAGACCACTTCTTAAATGTTATGTAGAAGAAGTCTTTCCTTTTAGTAGCGTTTTAGTTCCTTAGAAAACCAATTAGAAACCTCGCTCGTGATGGGTTGAATCTGTCCAGTGGCTTCTTGAATTAATCTCGTAAAGAAGCTACTTGCTCATTTGCAACAGAAGATTCGAGACCGGAGACCAATCAACACTCGAGAGGTGGTGGAAC
>JAZHYW010015105.1:0-10744 GCA_037355805.1 Ixodes ricinus
CTTGACTATGGTGCAGTAGTATATGGGTCAGCGCGGCCATCTGCTCTTAAGATGCTTGACCCAATACACCACCTTGGACTACGACTTTCTACAGGTGCATTTCGCACATCTCCTGTGAAGAGTTTGTATGCTGATACGCATCAAATGTCCCTTGAGAATCGGAGGCAGTACCTCAGCGTCTCTTATGCTTACAAAGTATTTTCAAATCCCAAACATCCCTCCTACAGTGCCCTTCATACTTGCAGAAGTTCACAGCTTTTTGAAAACAAGCCGAGCATTGTTAGACCCTTAAGCCTCCGTTTGCAAAGTATTTGTCAATCCCTTAATATCCCCCTCCATGAGATTCCCTTGCTTAAAAACACTCATAGGGTTGCTCCTTGGGATGATCTGCCGATTTTCTGTGACTGGTCACTCACAAAATACAGTAAGAGGGTCATTTCACCACACATCCTCCAGCAGGAGTTCCTCTCCTTGCAACAAAAATATGCAGACTACCTGGAGTTTTATACAGATGGGTCCAAATCGTCATCTTTTGTAGGGTGTGCTCTGTATTCTGCCTCATACAGCAAAGCCACACAAGTTGACTGTAGGGCAAGCATTTTCACCGCAGAGCTTTATGCTATTCTACTAGCGGTCGAACATATACTCGACAAGGGTATAATGAAAGCTGTTATTTTTGTCGACTCACAAAGTGCCTTACTGGCTGTGTCCTCCTTGATGCCCACAAAGAATCTCCTTGCTCAACATCTACATGGTAAGATCTACAGCGCCCTGCGACGCGGTCAGGACATAAAGTTCTGCTGGGTGCCAAGTCACGTTGGGATTTTTGGCAATGAGGAGGCAGATAAATTGGCCGTGTCTGCCCGAGGCTCATTAATAACATTTAATTGCTTACCATACCAAGATTTGAAACCACTTCTGAGGAGATCTATTTTTCTCAAATGGCAGCTGGAATGGGATACAGAGAGCAACAACAAACTTCACGTTATCAAGCCCGTTCTGGGCGTTTGGGAGAGCTCTTATAACAGGGAACGTCGTGTGGAGGTTCTTCTGTGCCGTCTAAGAATAGGTCACTCCCGTGTGACACACCAGTATCTGCTTCGTGGTGAAGATTTCGCACTATGCGAACATTGTGGAGAGCTTCTGACCGTGTTGCACATTTTGTGGCATTGTTCGTCCCACCAACCTCTCCGTCAATCATGTTTTCCCGAACTTTTTAGGGATCACCTCCCATTTCATCCCTCGTTTTTGCTTGGTGATAAACCTTTAGTTCCATTCAGCCGTGTTTTAGACTTTTTAAAACAAACTGGATATTTTTACCATTTGTAAACGTGTAGCCTCGAAGTGAACTTTTGTTATAGTATGCTCTAAATGCGTTAAGTTTGGCGCATTATGGCCCTCGTTGCTGCTGCGCCAATAAACTCCTAATCATCATCATCATCATCGTACCGCTGGTATTAACTTGAAATGACGTGTTCTAGGTCCTATATTTTATAACAGTTAACTGCTTTTAGCGTCTGTTTCTCAATATGATGGTATTAAAGATTAAGAAAATGATCCGGCTGCATCGAAATTAAGACCGTCTGAATAATTGATACGAGCTAATATTTGTTGAAAAGATTAGCCTCGCAGAATCCTGGGGATTCTGCTACACGATTATGCTAATGGTTTTGCTGACCAAGCAGTAATCAAAGACAAGTGGAAATCACGTACAAGCCATTTGTTTACTTGCGGCGAACCAACTTCTTCCTCCTTCCAGTCTACAAATATGTGAAATATGTTTTGACCGGTGATGAGATGTCATATTGGGAAGCAGAGGATATGTGGGTGGAATGCGGTGTGCTTGGATTTTAGCTCATTAGGTAGGGGTGGGGTGAGTCATCAAGGATGGACGATCAGGATGCCTGAGCCAGGTGATGTATGACTTTGATCCACTCCAGAGGATCTTTCGGGCATTCCAACCCTCGCTTAAGACGACCTGTGGTAGGCGATGTTGTAGCTTGCCGCTAGGTACAGTCCTCTGTGAAATATGTTTTGACCGGTGATGAGATGTCATATTGGGAAGGAGGATATGTGGGTGGAATGCGGTGTGCTTGGGATTTTAGCTCATTAGGTAAGGTGGGGTGAGTCATCAAGGTGGACAATCCAGGATGCCTCAGACAGGTGATGTATGAGCTTTGATCCCTCCAGAGATCTTTCGGCATTCTCAACTGCTTAAACGACCTGTGGTAGGCGATGTTGTAGCTTGCCGCCAGGGTACGCGTCCTCTCGTGAAATATGTTTTGACCGGTGATGAGATGTCATATTGGGAAGGAGGATATGTGGGTGGAATGCGGTGTGCTTGGAGCTCATTAGGTAAGGTGGGGTGAGTCATCAATGGGACAATCCAGGATGCCTGGACAGGTGATGTATGAGCTTTGATCCTCCCAGAGGACTCTTTCGGGCATTCCGACTGCTTAAACGACCTGTGGTAGGCGATGCTGTAGCTTGCCGCTAGGTACAGTCCTCTCGTGAAATATGTTTTGACCGGTGATGAGATGTCATATTGGGAAGGAGGATATGTGGGTGGAATGCGGTGTGCTTGGAGCTCATTAGGTAAGGTGGGTGAGTCATCAAGGTGACAATCCAGGATGCCTAGACAGGTGATGTATGAGCTTTGATCCCTCCAGAGGATCTTTCGGGCATTCCAACTGCTTAAACCGACCTGTGGTAGGCGATGTTGTAGCTTGCCGCTAGGGTACAGTCCTCTCGTGAAATATGTTTTGACCGGTGATGAGATGTGCATGTTGGGAAGGAGGATATGTGGGTGGAATGCGGTGTGCTTGGGATTTAGCTCATTAGGTAAGGTGGGGTGAGTCATCAAGGTGGACAATCCAGGATGCCTGAGACAGGTGATGTATGAGCTTTGATCCCTCCCAGAGGATCTTTCGGGCATTCCAACTGCTTAAACGACCTGTGGTAGGCGATGTTGTAGCTTGCCGCTAGGTACAGTCCTCTCGTGAAATATGTTTTGACCGGTGATGAGATGTCATATTGGGAAGGAGGATATGTGGGTGGAATGCGGTGTGCTTGGGATTTAGCTCATTAGGTAAGGTGGGGTGAGTCATCAAGGTGGACAATCCAGGATGCCTAGACAGGTGATGTATGAGCTTTGGATCCCTCCAGAGGATCTTTCGGGCATTCCAACTGCTTAAACGACCTGTGGTAGGCGATGTTGTAGCTTGCCGCTAGGTACAGTCCTCTCGTGAAATATGTTTTGACCGGTGATGAGATGTCATATTGGGAAGGAGGATATGTGGGTGGAATGCGGTGTGCTTGGGATTTTAGCTCATTAGGTAAGGTGGGGTGAGTCATCAAGGTGGACAATCCAGGATGCCTAGACAGGTGATGTATGAGCTTTGATCCCTCCAGAGGATCTTTCGGGCATTCCAACTGCTTAAACGACCTGTGGTAGGCGATGTTGTAGCTTGCCGCTAGGTACAGTCCTCTCGTGAAATATGTTTTGACCGGTGATGAGATGTCATATTGGGAAGGAGGATATGTGGGTGGAATGCGGTGTGCTTGGGCTCATTAGGTAAGGTGGGGTGAGTCATCAAGGTGGACAATCCAGGATGCCTAGACAGGTGATGTATGAGCTTTGATCCCTCCAGAGGATCTTTCGGGCATTCCAACTGCTTAAACGACCTGTGGTAGGCGATGTTGTAGCTTGCCGCTAGGTACAGTCCTCTCGTGAAATATGTTTTGACCGGTGATGAGATGTCATATTGGGAAGGGAGGATATGTGGGTGGAATGCGGTGTGCTTGGGCTCATTAGGTAAGGTGGGGTGAGTCATCAAGGTGGACAATCCAGGATGCCTAGACAGGTGATGTATGAGCTTTGATCCCTCCAGAGGATCTTTCGGGCATTCCAACTGCTTAAACGACCTGTGGTAGGCGATGTTGTAGCTTGCCGCTAGGTACAGTCCTCTCGTGAAATATGTTTTGACCGGTGATGAGATGTCATATTGGGAAGGAGGATATGTGGGTGGAATGCGGTGTGCTTGGGCTCATTAGGTAAGGTGGGGTGAGTCATCAAGGTGGACAATCCAGGATGCCTAGACAGGTGATGTATGAGCTTTGATCCCTCCAGAGGATCTTTCGGGCATTCCAACTGCTTAAACGACCTGTGGTAGGCGATGTTGTAGCTTGCCGCTAGGTACAGTCCTCTCGTGAAATATGTTTTGACCGGTGATGAGATGTCATATTGGGAAGGAGGATATGTGGGTGGAATGCGGTGTGCTTGGGCTCATTAGGTAAGGTGGGGTGAGTCATCAAGGTGGACAATCCAGGATGCCTAGACAGGTGATGTATGAGCTTTGATCCCTCCAGAGGATCTTTCGGGCATTCCAACTGCTTAAACGACCTGTGGTAGGCGATGTTGTAGCTTGCCGCTAGGTACAGTCCTCTCGTGAAATATGTTTTGACCGGTGATGAGATGTCATATTGGGAAGGAGGATATGTGGGTGGAATGCGGTGTGCTTGGGCTCATTAGGTAAGGTGGGGTGAGTCATCAAGGTGGACAATCCAGGATGCCTAGACAGGTGATGTATGAGCTTTGATCCCTCCAGAGGATCTTTCGGGCATTCCAACTGCTTAAACGACCTGTGGTAGGCGATGTTGTAGCTTGCCGCTAGGTACAGTCCTCTCGTGAAATATGTTTTGACCGGTGATGAGATGTCATATTGGGAAGGAGGATATGTGGGTGGAATGCGGTGTGCTTGGGCTCATTAGGTAAGGTGGGGTGAGTCATCAAGGTGGACAATCCAGGATGCCTAGACAGGTGATGTATGAGCTTTGATCCCTCCAGAGGATCTTTCGGGCATTCCAACTGCTTAAACGACCTGTGGTAGGCGATGTTGTAGCTTGCCGCTAGGTACAGTCCTCTCGTGAAATATGTTTTGACCGGTGATGAGATGTCATATTGGGAAGGAGGATATGTGGGTGGAATGCGGTGTGCTTGGGCTCATTAGGTAAGGTGGGGTGAGTCATCAAGGTGGACAATCCAGGATGCCTAGACAGGTGATGTATGAGCTTTGATCCCTCCAGAGGATCTTTCGGGCATTCCAACTGCTTAAACGACCTGTGGTAGGCGATGTTGTAGCTTGCCGCTAGGTACAGTCCTCTCGTGAAATATGTTTTGACCGGTGATGAGATGTCATATTGGGAAGGAGGATATGTGGGTGGAATGCGGTGTGCTTGGGCTCATTAGGTAAGGTGGGGTGAGTCATCAAGGTGGACAATCCAGGATGCCTAGACAGGTGATGTATGAGCTTTGATCCCTCCAGAGGATCTTTCGGGCATTCCAACTGCTTAAACGACCTGTGGTAGGCGATGTTGTAGCTTGCCGCTAGGTACAGTCCTCTCGTGAAATATGTTTTGACCGGTGATGAGATGTCATATTGGGAAGGAGGATATGTGGGTGGAATGCGGTGTGCTTGGGCTCATTAGGTAAGGTGGGGTGAGTCATCAAGGTGGACAATCCAGGATGCCTAGACAGGTGATGTATGAGCTTTGATCCCTCCAGAGGATCTTTCGGGCATTCCAACTGCTTAAACGACCTGTGGTAGGCGATGTTGTAGCTTGCCGCTAGGTACAGTCCTCTCGTGAAATATGTTTTGACCGGTGATGAGATGTCATATTGGGAAGGAGGATATGTGGGTGGAATGCGGTGTGCTTGGGCTCATTAGGTAAGGTGGGGTGAGTCATCAAGGTGGACAATCCAGGATGCCTAGACAGATGATGTATGAGCTTTGATCCCTCCAGAGGATCTTTCGGGCATTCCAACTGCTTAAACGACCTGTGGTAGGCGATGTTGTAGCTTGCCGCTAGGTACAGTCCTCTCGTGAAATATGTTTTGACCGGTGATGAGATGTCATATTGGGAAGGAGGATATGTGGGTGGAATGCGGTGTGCTTGGGCTCATTAGGTAAGGTGGGGTGAGTCATCAAGGTGGACAATCCAGGATGCCTAGACAGGTGATGTATGAGCTTTGATCCCTCCAGAGGATCTTTCGGGCATTCCAACTGCTTAAACGACCTGTGGTAGGCGATGTTGTAGCTTGCCGCTAGGTACAGTCCTCTCGTGAAATATGTTTTGACCGGTGATGAGATGTCATATTGGGAAGGAGGATATGTGGGTGGAATGCGGTGTGCTTGGGGCTCATTAGGTAAGGTGGGGTGAGTCATCAAGGTGGACAATCCAGGATGCCTAGACAGGTGATGTATGAGGCTTTGATCCCTCCAGAGGATCTTTCGGGCATTCCAACTGCTTAAACGACCTGTGGTAGGCGATGTTGTAGCTTGCCGCTAGGTACAGTCCTCTCGTGAAATATGTTTTGACCGGTGATGAGATGTCATATTGGGAAGGAGGATATGTGGGTGGAATGCGGTGTGCTTGGGCTCATTAGGTAAGGTGGGGTGAGTCATCAAGGTGGACAATCCAGGATGCCTAGACAGGTGATGTATGAGCTTTGATCCCTCCAGAGGATCTTTCGGGCATTCCAACTGCTTAAACGACCTGTGGTAGGCGATGTTGTAGCTTGCCGCTAGGTACAGTCCTCTCGTGAAATATGTTTTGACCGGTGATGAGATGTCATATTGGGAAGGAGGATATGTGGGTGGAATGCGGTGTGCTTGGAGCTCATTAGGTAAGGTGGGGTGAGTCATCAAGGTGGACAATCCAGGATGCTCTAGACAGGTGATGTATGAGCTTTGATCCCTCCAGAGGATCTTTCGGGCATTCCAACTGCTTAAACGACCTGTGGTAGGCGATGTTGTAGCTTGCCGCTAGGTACAGTCCTCTCGGCACTCCTCTGAGGTATGCACCTACTTTTAGTGTTGGTCCGACGACGTTCGGAAAAGGGGGTCCCACCGTTTTAATCGCTGTTACGATCAACAGTTAACAGCCCGAGCATTAAACCTTGGGCCGATCCAATAGGGAAAACTCTTTTCGGTTGGGTACTGGAAATCCCACTCTCCTTTGACGAGTATGATCCCCGATCTAGATTCTTATCCAAAATTGTGGCGTTCCACACATACTCCTGATGATCTCAGAGCGATCGGGGGGTGGTAAGTGAAGTTGCTGGTGAGTTTCACGTCATATATCAGACGGATACAGCATTCACAATTTATGTGAAAATGACG
Organism: Ixodes ricinus; assembly: GCA_037355805.1. Taxonomy (NCBI): domain Eukaryota; kingdom Metazoa; phylum Arthropoda; class Arachnida; order Ixodida; family Ixodidae; genus Ixodes; species Ixodes ricinus. The sequence goes on from JAZHYW010015105.1 coordinate 7,182, forward strand.
AAAGCAGGTCTGTTCCTGTAGACTCCACCTTTGTTCTACACTTGCCGTTTTGGCGAAGATGAGTGACGACTGATACATTAAGTCGTAGTGTCCTGGGACAGGTTCTTCATTGTGTCGGCTGTCACAATTAGGTGGGTCAAAGGCGTGGGACTAATGGATACGAAACCTCTATTACTTTGATGGGTGAAATAAAATCTGTGGAGAGCGGATCCCATTTGAGAAAAGTTAGTTATTTCCTCTGTCCAGTCTTCTCCAGTGAGCGCACTCAAATTGTTGAGGATACTTTTCGCCACTCCATCCTTTGGATTCACAAACCAATTTATAGCAGATCTTAATCGTGCTGCACGATTAATCATGAGGAACCACTGACTCTTTTCCCACGGATGGAACAGGTTTAGTGCTTTCTGTTATCCTTGAACCAAGGTATGCAGACAGTGGTTCATGGGTTTGAACATCATTTATAAATCCTTGGGGGTAGCAGACGCTCACGTAGTCGGTGAGTTTCCCGAGAGATGAACATCCAGAACAGGTGGACGTCCAGTGGTGGACAGTTCAAATACTCCGTTGGGTGAGAAACAGTGGTTCCTCACCGCAGGGGTCCCCCATGACGTTTCCCACAGCAGGTCTGCATATCGCTGAGCCTACCTCCCGCGAGAAGGGGGACTGGGCAAATGCGAGGGCAGTGCGAGCAATCGAGCACAAAGCGTGACGATGTAGGTGTCTTTGGGACCAGCTGGACTGGGGGCAGGTAGGGACCACGGGTCGTAGGCTCGATGATCTGTAGCGTCCACCATTGACCGACCGGCTTCGCGTAGAACGGTAAGCTGTGATGTTGGAAAGGCCATGTGTTAAAACCGAAGAGGTTCTTGCGAAAAGTCATGGGCGGTCGGGCCGAAGGGTGGCGCGTAACCAAACACTGTCGTCACAAGGTCCCAATTCACTTTGGGCGGGGACCAGCTGGGTCGCACGGGCATGTGAGGAGGACCAGGCGGGAAGGCTGCCGCCTGACGGCGACTCCGTCGGAACTGCTGCTGCCGTCATCCTCGGGCGCTGCCCGGCGGGGAGGGGCTGGTGGACGGCGAGCCAACGTAATATACGTAGCGGGCGGCGTCTGCCAGGCTGTCCTGCCCACCGTCAGGGTCGCCATCGGTGCCGGCGTCGGGGAAGACCCTCCACCGAACCATCCGGGGAAGACCCAGTCGCCCCCGTCGATGCCGAAGCATCGAAAGGGGAAACCGGGGTCCCGGAAGGGCCGGCGGCGGGGGAAGGCCCCGGGGCCGGCAAAAAGGGCGACGAGAGGGTGGGAAGGCCAACCTCACGGACCCGCCTGTGCAAGGAGGCTCCTCCGGAAGGAGGACGTCCTGCAGGAGTGCCAGCAGGCATGCCGGTCCACCAGGGCCGAGGACGAGGTCGAGGGCTCTAGGGACACCCAGAAGGCGTCGAAGGAGTCCATGAGCGCGGCACACTCGGGGGGACATACAAAGTTCTCAGGCAAAAAGGATGGCTCACTAGTAAGGTCGTCGTCGGGGAGGCCGCCGGGCGACGGGGCGGAGTGAGTCCATCCTTAGACCGGTTGGGACCGCGGCAGAGGGAAGGCCTGTGTCAGTGGTGCCCTGGTCTTGGGCTTGGTCACTTTTTGGGCTTCTTGGGTGACTTGGCCTGGTGCTGGAGTGCTTCGGGTGTTGGGTCGGGGCCGTCCTGGATGGACTGACACTTCGGTCCGGGGATCCCGCACGGCTGGCAGGGCGTCTTGGGGGAACCGGTGGTCCGAGGAGCAGGAAGCCGAGGGATCGGCATATTCCTCGAGGGCGGCTCCCCACCCGGGACTGCGCAACGTGGTAGAGGAGCTCGAACACGGTCGAAGATGCGCAACTTGTCCCGGGCGGGAGCCCGACACAGCGACAGTCCCACAACTGTACAAAGCATTCCAAGAGTTGGAGTTCGGCGATTTCTCGCCTCCCGATGTGCTGGGAATGTCATCCTGCCTGTTGCACGTGAACAAACGCTTCCGCGACGTCGCGCTTGGTTGGAGGGTCGAGGACGGTAAAGACGCGCTGGCGTCCTGCCACTTGTGGGTTGTATGCTGTGTAGGGGTTAACAGGTGACGTCTAGTTGTGACAAAACCTCCCGGGGTCGGGGGCAGAAGTGTAGGGGCGAAGATCCTGGGCTCTGGTGCTGGAGGTGCCGCAGCGGCGGCGGTGAGTCGCTGGATGGGGACTGGTACTCCTGCTGCTGGCCCATCTGCTAGGCGTCGGTGGTTGCGGGTGGGGGGGCATGCGGACTGGGTGTCCGCACTGGGCTGAAGGCGGAGGCTCTCCGAATGCCGCGGATGAGGGGCGGCTGGGTTGGATAGTCCGGGCTGGGGCGCGGACGCTCCGGGGTGCATACTCTGGGAGATAGCGTGGCCCACTGCCACTGCGAGGGCATCTGCCAAGGCTGCCTGCGACTCTGTAGCACTTTGATTCTCCTGCATGAGTCGCTGCAAAGTAGCGTGCTGCTGCAGAGCCCCACAGTAAACTGGCTTGCATCGGTGCTCTCATCCTCGGAGTCGTCTCCGGTCTCCACATTGGCTGGCTTAGGTGGCATGCCAGACAGATGAGAAGTAGGAGGAGGCTGGACGAAGAAGGGTTAGGCCTAGACGGTTCTGCCACACTTGGGTAGGGGGTCTATCTAGGCTTGAGAAAATGAAACCCTGTCTCCTGTGGCCTGAACTCTCCACATGTCATGTGTCATGAGGGAACTAGACAAATGATAATGAAACTTTGAATCAGTTGGTATTAGTGGTCGATTCTAATGGGCAATCACACTCATTTGGTATGTGCAATGAGGTTCAGTGAGCTTGATAACCTCATACACATTGTTCCACATGGCTTTCATGAGTACGTCGCCTGGGAGGTAGAAGTGTCAGCTTTCTTGAGCGTGAGATGGACCGTCTTGGCCGTCGAACTGGGGACACCAAGCTGACCTTGGATGCGTAGCGGGTGATCATCATGTCCTTCACAATCAACATGCTCTGTGTTAAGAGAGTAACACATATCCTGGTACGGGCAGTTATTAATCCATTGGCTTTTGTGTTGGATTGGGCAATGAACCCTTCATCTTTTTCTGTGACGGGTCCATTTGAGGTTTGACAGTTCACTACAGGTGAGGCTCTGTCTTTCTTGGATGGTTGAAGAATTTATCATCATGATGAGTCGATGGCAGAGACAAAACCATTCCCTGTCTAGGAGTCGAGCAGTAGATGGGTGCTCTGTCTCCCCTTTGACCCACCTGGTCTTGAGGAGATTGACAGGCAGAGGATTTTCATCCCATGTCAAAGTAGACCGGAATGCGCGTGAGAACTGTGACGTAATCATCACTGTCTCTCCAACAATGTTGAAAACCTTTTCGAGAACTCTGTGTGTTGGATGGTCCTGAAAGACGGTCTCACCAACCCATTTGTGAAACCCTTCAGACGACTTAATGAAATTCTCATGGAAAAGCCAGTTGAGGCCCTTTAAAGGCCTCACCTGAACTGCACTCTTCACTTCAGAAATGGAGGCAAGTCTCGCATCTACAGGAAT
>JAZHYW010015107.1:0-12385 GCA_037355805.1 Ixodes ricinus
TCGAGGCACCGTAGCGCGCACCATCTGGTTCTCCGGCGCGCGTTCGAGTAAACAGAGCGGCGCGCCGGCCGAGCGTTCGCGTAAACAGCGAGGCGCGCCGGCCGAGTTCGGGGGTCAGGTTTCTTCCCTCCGTGCGCGGTCGGCGCGGTCGTCTTCACGACGGGTAATAAAACCAGAACCGTTTTGTACACACACGGAGTCAGACGTTTTTCCTTCGCGTCCTCAAAATCTCAGAACACAGCCCTACAAATTGGTGACCCCGGACGAGCGACTCCTTCACGGTTCCCGGCAATTTTCCAACCATGTCCGAAAGCGAACAGTCTGCTGCTGGGGAGACCATTCCGACGGAATCTTTAGCGGCAGTTCGACTCAAGCTGCCTCCATTTTGGACGAAGAACGCCAAGGTCTGGTTTGCGCAGGTTGAGGCGCAATTTCAGCTGCATCGCATCACCTCGCAAGCCACTAAATATCTTCACGTCGTCTCCTCGCTGCCAGCTGAAGTCGCCGACGAACTAGAGGACATCCTCGCGGCGGCGCCGACATCCAACCAGTATGACAACCTCAAGGCCGCTATCCTCGCCCGGAAGACCGCGTCGGAGCGCAGCCGCCTCCAGCACCTCCTCAACATGGAGGAGCTTGGTGACCAGCGTCCCTCCCAGCTACTGCGCCGGATGCGACAACTTCTGGGCGACGCCACTTCGGATGCCGACACATCGCTCCTCCGTGAGCTATTTCTGCAGCGCTTGCCCAACAACATGGTCGTCGTGCTCGCAGCGGCTGAGGACATGCCCCTGGAGCGCCTGGCTGATCTGGCGGATCGTGTTGCAGAATACTCCACACCCCCGGTTGTCGCCGCGACCAGCTTTCAATCACGAGCATCGGATCCCGCAGCAGCCGCACCTTCCCAGGATATAGCGGCTCGACTCAGCCGCTTGGAAAAGGCCATCCAAGACCTGCAACTGCCAGCCTCCCGTCCGTCGTCTTCCCGTCGGCGATCAAGCTCCCGTCGTGCTTCCCCGGCGGCTGTATCGCCGGACAGCGAACGTTGCTGGTACCATCGTACCTTCAGGGCAGCAGCGCGCAAATGCTCCCAGCCATGTTCGTGGCAGGGAAACCCGACCACCGGGCACTAGCAGCGGCGGGTGCTCCCGGTTCACGACAAAGCCGCTTGTTTTACGTCGTGGATCGCATCGCTGGCCACCGGTTTCTCGTGGACACCGGAGCGGAAGTCAGCGTTTTGCCAGTGACACCAGCCGAGAAGCGTCGCCTTTCCCAGACAACACCACTTCGCGCAGTCAACAGTTCGTCCATCCCAACATATGGTCAACGCTCCTTGACCATCGACCTGGGCCTGCGCCGGACATTTCGGTGGGTCTACATTGTGGCGGACATTCGCATGGCTATCCTCGGCGCAGACTTCTTGAGCCACTTCAACCTCGCCGTGAACATGCATTCCCGCCGCCTTGTTGACGCAACGACTCGTCTCTCTGTCAACGGCATCGCGTCTTCTTACGTGATCTCGGAGGTACGTCCTGCGCCCCCGAGTTCAACGTTTGAGGACCTGCTGGCCAAGTTTCCCGAACTCACAAGGACCAATAGCCTGGATCAACCGGTGCGGCACTCAGTCACCCACCACATCGTGACTACTGGCCCTCCCACGTTCGCGCGACCGCGTCGTCTCACGGGTGAGCGACTCAACGTTGCTCGCCGCGAGTTCGATCACATGCTGCAACTGGGCATCGTCCGGCCATCGGCAAGCAGCTGGTCATCGCCTCTGCACCTGGTCCCCAAAGCAATAGCTGGTGATTGGCGACCATGTGGTGATTACCGCGCGCTGAACGCCCACACCGTCCCGGACCGGTATCCACTTCCGCATATCCAGGACTTCACGACGAACCTCGCAGGCAAGTCCGTCTTCACCAGAATAGACTTGGTTAAAGCGTATCACCAGATACCAGTCGAACCCTCGGATATCGCCAAGACAGCCATCACCACACCTTTCGGGCTCTTCGAATACGTGCGCATGCCGTTTGGGCTGCGAAACGCCGCGCAAACATTCCAACGGTTCATCAACGAGGTGACCCGAGGCCTGGACTTCGTGTTTGCCTACCTCGATGACTTGCTCGTCGCCAGCTCATCCACTGAAGAACACGAAGAACATCTCCGGCTCCTCTTCGATCGCCTCCGATCCTTCGGCCTCGTTGTCAACCCAGGGAAGTGCGTATTCGGTGTCCCAACCATCGATTTTCTTGGCCATCACATCACACCAGACGGCATCACGCCACTGGACGACAAGGTGCAAGCGGTACGTGACTTTCCCCAACCTACATCACTGCGCAAGTTACGCGAATTTCTTGGCCTTCTAAACTTTCACCGACGCTTCATACCCGACTGTGCCCGTATTCTGCAACCTCTTACTGATCTGCTCCGCACGAAGAAAGGCCCTAACTCGCCGGTCGAATGGTCGGACGCAGCGGCGTCTGCTTTCTCCCTCGCGAAGAAAGCCCTGGTCGACGCCACCGTCCTCGTTCACCCACGCGCAGATGCCCCCTTCGTTTGATGACAGACGCCTCGAGCGTCGCTGTCGGAGCTGTGCTGCAACAATACGACGGAGGTGACTGGCACCCTCTCGCGTTCTTCTCCCAGAAGATGAAGCCGGCAGAAACAAGGTATAGCACCTTTGGACGTGAGTTGTTGGCCATTTTCCTCAGCGTGAAACACTTCCGTCATATCTTGGAAGGCAACACATTTCACGTCCTGACGGATCACAAGCCTCTAACCTTCGCGTTCATTGGGAATCATACCAACTACTCTGCCCGCGAGATACGACATCTGGGATTTATCTCCGAATTCACAGTCGACATCCGACACGTGCAAGGATCTGACAATTCCGCTTCCGACGCCCTTTCGCGGGTGGCGGCACTTTCGCCCCTACCCGTGACAGTGGATTTTCAAGCAATGGCCGAAGCACAGCGTGAGGATCCTGACCTTCTAGCCGAGCGTCAGAAAGAATCGTCGCTGCAGCTCGATGACATTCCCTTGCCCCTTTGCTCATCGACGATCACCTGCGATGTGTCAACTGGCAACCCACGGCCCTTCGTACCTCTTTCGTTTCGGAAGGCGGTCTTCGATGCCTTGCACAACCCCCACCATCCCGGGATTCGCAACACGCAGCGACTGGTCACGGCTCGTTACGTATGGCCAAGTATCAATGCTGACGTGCGCCGCTGGAGCAGATGCTGTCTACACTGCCAGCGTTCCAAGGTTACGAGACACAACATCACTCCTTTGGTGCGTTTCCCACTCCCCGAGGCTCGCTTCGACCATATTCATTTGGACCTGGTTGGACCCCTGCCACCGTGCCAGGGATTTACCTATATCCTCACCTGCGTGGATAGGTACACACGGTGGCCTGAGGCCATACCGATCTCCAACATCACAGCTGAAACCGTCGCGGAGAACTTCGTCATGCACTGGATTTCCCGATACGGATGCCCGTCTACCATCACGACAGATCGCGGACGACAGTTCGAGAGTGCGCTGTTTACGGCATTAACTCAGCTCCTCGGTGCACGGCACATTCACACAACAGCCTACCACCCTTCGGCTAATGGAATGGTGGAACGTCTTCACCGGCAGCTGAAAGCCGCACTCACAGCGCAGGACGACCGCACACATTGGCTCCAACACCTACCACTCGTACTTCTCGGCATCAGATGTGCCTTCAAACCAGATTTGCAATGCACATCGGCGGAACTCGTGTACGGCACAGCACCACGGCTACCAGGAGAGTTTTTCACCCCCTGAACGAGAAAGCCTTGCCATCACCGTGTGCCTACATGAACCGCTTGCGAGAAGCGTTCCACCAACTGCAGCCAACGCCCCCAAGAAATCCTGCCTCCCGCAAAGTGTTCATGTCCCAGGACCTTGAGACATGTACGCATGCTTTCGTGCGCCGTGATTTGGTCAAGAGGACGCTAACACCTGCGTACGATGGCCCTTTTAAGGTATCGGCACGCGCAGCGAAGACAATGACTTTAGATGTCAAGGGCAAGCAGGAAGTCATCACAATCGACCGCATCAAACCCGCCTTTCTCGATTTGCCCCCAGCTGCATCTTCAGTCATCTCCTCCCCTCGCATACCGGACCCGGCTCATCACTCCAGCGCAAAGTCCGGACAGTAACATGGGCCCTTCCGCAGCTTTGACTTTCTTTCTTTTTTTTTTTCTCGCATCGTCTCCTGGCTATACAACTCTCAAGCCAGGAAACTGGGGGGGGGGGCCTCTGTGGCGGCCTCCGCCATATATTTCATCGAGGCACCGTAGCGCGCACCATCTGGTTCTCCGGCGCGCGTTCGAGTAAACAGAGCGGCGCGCCGGCCGAGCGTTCGCGTAAACAGCGAGGCGCGCCGGCCGAGTTCGGGGGTCAGGTTTCTTCCCTCCGTGCGCGGTCGGCGCGGTCGTCTTCCGACGGGTAATAAAACCAGAACCGTTTTGTACACACACGGAGTCAGACGTTTTTCCTTCGCGTCCTCAAAATCTCAGAACACAGCCCTACAGGTGCAAGTGCGATTTTCCATTTCCATCGCTAGATACACGAACACCGACGGCCAAGATGGGAGTGTGAAGCGCTTTCGGATCACCCGAAAGTCGTCAGTAAACAGCCATTATAGTTTCACACTCAACTGGGCACGGCAAATCCGCAACCTTTTGCAAGTTATTTTGTTCTACGTGCACCCTCCAATCCGAAATTTCTAGACAAGACATAGTCCCGCTTCTCCACGCGTTCATAATTCTCCGAGTTCGAGTTTGTTAGCGGACAGAGGAAAATGGCGGCGTAAAAAAAAATTCGCCGACCAACCCTAACTTCATATCGATCGCGCGATCATTAGAAGCGGCCGTGGAAAATTTGGCCGGGAGGGGCGTCGTTATGAGCCCACGCCACTGCCAAGTACCGCAAGATTGGGAAAGAAGGAAAAGAAACGCGCTCGCCTTGCGTGACCGCCGGGGACCTTTCATCCTCTTTCACGTATGCAATGAACGGAGCGGAAATTAATAGAACCCACTCAAACTTCTCAATAGACGGGCATGGTTTTTGAATCAGAGTATAGGTGGGTATTTGCGTTTCCTTCCCCACCTTTTTAATTTACGCTCAGATTTGATTTAGCCGCTATTCTATCGGAAATCGGTAAGAGAGGCAGAGCACGTAGACTTGCAGCTGCAGTAGTCATATCCGTCTCACCTTCGCCTGCAGATGAAAACGGAGCAACCCCGCATGAGATCCACACCTTTGTTCTTGAATGTAGAGATTGTCGGCTCCTTTGTTCTAGAATTAGTCCCATAATCTTTGAGCATGCGAACTAGTAGACTAGGTAGTGCTAAAACAAACTAGGGCAAAGAAAGCGGAGAGAAATCTTTGCTCGGAAAATTATGTTTATTTTCGTTCGGCCTGGTAGGTCGACATCATCGAAGACTGCGGTAACATTGAAACAACGGCAAACGTGCGGATAAATCGTAATCGACGACAGAAGTACTTAACGTCGCGAAACGTATTTCACTCGCTTGGCTTGCGCAATCAACTTATAGCGCTTGCCGTGGTCTACGCTGGTGTCAAATATAAAATTATATGAAGCCTGAGCTCATCTTTGGACTTTGCGTGGTCTGGTTAACGGCTGGCTGTTTCACGATAGGGCAGTTGCGCCGGTCTCATTTGTAACCTCTCGCGTACCATACAATCACCCACTCCGTTCACATAAGTACATAATCATACATTAAGATCAGCAACAAAACGCATACTGATTGCAAATCATAGCCTTGAGAAAGAGAGAGGAACGAATAATCTTTATCGCACCAACTCTAGTGTTACTCCTAAGTTTTGCAATCAAAGGGTCACACTGTCCGGCGCGTTCTGGAGGCGCTCAACTAGGAGTTGTCATAAGATACACACCACGAAGTGAGTTTAACCTTGAGATATGGCGACTGTTGTATTGGGACGCACGCCTGTTAAAAGAGATCACATCTCTGGCGTACAAGCGTGGCAAAGGCAGCGGTGACACAGAACGTCAGGTCGTAGTCTAGAGGAACTGCACACGCATATGTAGGCTGGATGGAGCAAAGGGTATCCGAAGTCGCTGGATGTGGTTTCGCCGGTGTCCGCGAGCAGCTTCGTGCCTGCTATGTTTCCATCCGCGCAGAGCGGAATCTGCCTGGTTGACGTGGGCGCCCGATTGTCGGCCGTCTGTTGGCGGTTGGGAGCGGAGTTGGAAGGGCCGGCAGAAGTACAAGCCCGGGGATTATCGCGTGCACGGCTGCACCCAGCACTTGAAGAGGACTCCTCTGCCGCCGTGGTATTCCGTTGTTTCCTACGAAGCCTCAACCGCTCGTTTGAGGGCCTAAGAGCACCCCTCGAAGTCTGCGTGCCAAAGCTGACCTCGCAGCCTTCTGACGCATGCAGTAAGCGCATGCGCGCTCCGTGAATGTCTTATTTCTGGGTGTAATCTTCTGCGCTGGGCCTGACGATGCGAAGCTCTCGGAGCCCGTTGAACTAAGAGACGCAGCGGACTCAGCGTGCGGCTGGCAGTCGGCTTGTCGAATTCCGTCCTCTCGTTGGTCACCGGAGATGTGGTTAGGTGCCAGCTGATTTGTACTGTACTCATTGCAAGTAAACAAATGACTAGTACTTGATTACTTGTTCGAGTAATTTTGTAACTATTTGATTACTTTTACCAGGAAGTAATCACAAGGTTAATCTGATTAATATTAAAAGTACTAAAATTAGTTGTAACCTTTAATATTTTCCCCTCCATGCCTATTGACACCCTCGCTTTGCAGAAGTTTCCTCCCAAGGAATTGTCGAAGCAAGAAGCCTCCGACCGGAAGATGGTTTACCGAAATTGGTGGATCAACAAGACAAGTAGTTTACAATTCGGTGATCATAATACAATATTGAAGAGTAAAAAAAAAGAGAAAAAGAAGCTTTTTTTATACCGAGGAAAATTATCTGTTCTGAAAGTTTGAAGGAATCGGAAATGGAAAGGTTAAATTTTCAAGCAACGGCCACTTCATTTTCTACTGTAGTAATCAAGTAATCTCACTGAATACTCTTTAGCCGAGAGTAAATATAATTATAATCGATTACATTTTTCAAGTCACGTACGCAAGATTCAGTGACAGACACGTAAGAGATTTGACGTTAAAACATCAGGTCATACCGACGCCTGAGTAAGTAAATTCACGGTCGGATGTTTCCACCTGCTGCTTCGAGTTTTGGATCGACGAGCTGTAGCACGGTCGCGCCATCTTCCTGAAGGTGCATATGAGCCTCAGTACAACTCGTCGAAGCCTACAGCCTTTTCTACCCAGTGCGATACGATTTTCGGCCGTCTGCAGAAGTCCATTTTGGGACGCTTAGACCTGCATCCTCGTTTTCAGGCCGTTGGATGAATGGTGGGTAGTGTTTGTGCGAGCAAATGAGCCTTCAGAACTTCGATTTCGCGCCTGGCCTTTGCCAGCCTCGAAGCCAACTGGTGAGACGCAGCATATTCTTCGGCGCCCCACTAGATGGGATGGTGTATTTTGCACATGCTCACAAAAAAATGCAATCGTAGGAGTAGTTGCCTCAGAGCCTTCGATGTTAGCAGATAAGTTAATTTTTGTACAGCCCTACCATATTGCACGAGCGTTGTAACAAAATCAAACTAGTGTCTAATTATGTGCACCTTCGCTTGTCTTTCGACTCTTACGATTCGCCCATGATACTTGCGAGACGTCACTGGTGGCGAGTGTCAAACTTAAACATTATTTTAAAGATGTGAACGCTCCAAACTTGGTAAGAAACAAGGTCCGGCTAAGTTGTGGGCATTAATACTCATAGAACCATTCAACGTTCGCCAGTTTTACAGCGAAGCTGTTATGCGCTAGGATCTGGAAAAAATGCGTCCCCGGATGTTGACAGAAAACTCCCCATTGGTCGGGGAGAGTATGAATAAATAAAAATAAAAAGAGTGGGCAACCAGCGTGAGTCAGCCTTTTTTGACATTAATAGATAGTGAGGTCCTGATCCCTTGTTATCATCTCTAGCCGTCGTCCTCGAGGCCGTTCTAGAAGTCGTTTTTGAGGTCGTCTGAGACGTCGTCCTCTAGGCATCTTCCTAGACGTCGAAAAAAGAACGGTATTTCGCTGGTCTTCCATCTTCATGTTCAGTGGAAGGGCTCTACAATTTGTTTTAGTTGTTTCTACATTATTTCAGTGCTTTTTTAACCATTGTAGCACGGCGGTACTACAGATGACTTGCTAAGGGCGGGTTATGCTAGCGCCGACGTTGTCTTTATCACTCACAAGCATAACGCAAAAACTGCTACGTTTATGCTTTTTGTGAGGAGTGCGCAAAATGAGTCACAGCTCCCACTTGCTGAAAACGACGTCGTGCACGGACACCGACATGCAATGCGTTGTGTATTTTGGTTTGTGCTCTTTCATCGCTCTCGTTCTACACGTCAACATATCGACGGATTCTTTAGTTTCTAGGTTGTCTAAACTTTTATTTCAATGTGTCTACTACCCCTGCTTCGCTGAAAAAAAGATCTAAAAATGCTCCTGTTTATATACTACAGCAAAGTGCGGTAGTCTACCTTTATACATACATATAGAATCCTTCAAAGTTAAAGCAGTGGCGATGGAGGCTGGTATTGGAACAAAAACATACATTCGTTTAGCGGTAAAATTGTTTAATAATCTAATTTTAAACGCCCTGTATTTTTCACCATTTCCGGCAAAAACGTGTTTCTTTATCTTCTTTATTCTTTAAAGGAAAGCGGAATTTTCTTGTCTGAACCCGAGGCTCCGGGCAGATAAGACTCGCCCATGAGTGGACCTCGGGGTTCGGGCTATCTTTTAGAATTTCTTTCTGGATTCCGGTTTTCTGGCCCACCCTCTGCTTCTGGTTCAACCCTTGCACTTGTGTATAAGTCGAGAATCTCATTTTGTTAAGCATAGGTATTAAAAAAAAAAGAATGTAATGCCAAACCCACGACGCATAATATTTACGCGATTTTTATAGTCCAATCTCGGGGAATAGAAAAGGGGATAAGGCAAAAACCGAGCAAAGAAACAGGAGGGGGAACAAATAGAAAGGAACCGCAACGCGGGTACAAAACCGAACTCTTCCCCTCCCCCCCCCCCCCCGCTGCTTCCCCTTCTGTAATGCTTCCAAAAACGATTTCCCCCAAAAAATGAGCTTAAAAAAGTAATGCTCACGCGTAAATAAACTTACAAAAACAAATACCCTCTTTCTCTCATAGAAATAAAATAAAAGAAAGAGTGGCACAAGTGGAGAGGGGCGAACATCCCCAAACTCGGCTGAGATTGCGTCCGATTCGAGAGCGCGCGGTTTTTACGATGGAATCGATTGAGCGGATACACGGTCGCAGGGATAAGGACAGCGGAAGGTCACAGGCCGGGAGAGGCTTGAGGACGCCATCCCCCTCCGGCGCCCCAATCCTTTCCTCCAGGCTCCCCTTTTTTTTTCCGCTTCCACACCGGTTCAAACCGACCGCTTTTTTGGCGAGGAAATAAAAGTCCAGGCGTAACCTCGCTGCAATCGCTGGCAACAAGCTGGGATCCAATCGAACCTACATTCCGCTGCAGACGCCACACTATTTGTTTTCTTTCACAACGTACTCAAAAGTCTCGATCAAAGGTGGGGAAAACTCTGCCATACAAAGACAACAAAAGCGTCGTTGCGGCAGGACATAAGAGTAAGAAAGAACAGTGACGATGGCGATTTTTTTTTCTCATTCCGGCTGTCCGGCAACGCTTTCTGAAGTGCACACAACACTCTGGCATTATGGCGGCAGGCTTAGATCTGTTTGAATGTGGCCATCTTATGTCTTCTTCCTTTTGAATTATGCCATGGCCGGCAAGTTCATAAGCCTCCCAAACTTTATCCAATATTGTTTATTTACGTCTCTCTCTTCACAATAAAAAACAAACAAAAACAATCTTGAGATCGAGAAATTGTGTTGTCGATGCCGTTGTTAGAGTTGGTGAGTACCAGAAGAGAATCTGAGCGTAAACTAAGCAGAAGCAAGTCTTGCATAGGAGGCTAAGAAAAAGAAGAAAAAGAGGTGATGGAGAAGTGATTTGGATAAAATTTCTCAATTCGTGAAATCGAACCGAGAGCCAATTACACCGGGGAAAGAAAAGTAGTGAAAACGCCCGTCGCGCGAGCTTATCTATGAAGCGTGCCTTAATTTTGCAGAACTACTACAAGCAGGTATCATTTTAATGACACATGCTTCCGCCCTTTAGTCCCACAATTTTCGCCAAACTTTTGGGATGGAGCATGAAAGGGCCCCTCTGAAAGGTTGTTTTAAGGAGAAAGACTTAACGTCATATGGCGAGCCCTTCCTGGCAACAAATGAGTATCATTAGTTCATACTTTATTCGTGAGTACTAGGCTCAAGTCGTAACAAAAGCGGAAATGAGTGAGCTAAAAAGAACAAAAATTTGTTTAATGTAACATTATAAAGGTATTCAATATGACGTAAAAGGGCAAGTTTTGTTCACATATATATTTTTCTGTATAATGTAAGGCGGGGCGAAATGACACTACATGGCAAAAATGCGATATTTCGAGTTTAGCCCCTTCTGTAGTTTGATCTCGCAATGTGATTAACTTATTACTTTGCCGACGTGTTTCAGACTTTATAGGCTTTACTTTATAAAACTAATTTACTACAATCGGTAAAAAACACACTGGCACGAAAATAAAATTCCAGTTAATGTTGGGCGGTCGACGAGCCGCCAAAATCTCGAGGAGTTGCGTACTCGTATTTTTCTCAAGGCATGCAGCTTCGTTTGGAAAAGCGGCTGTACTTAAGGGAAGCTCCATTTAAATTGGTGGTGCTTCCCAAGTAGCACACTTCACTTGGCCTACGTTTGGGCCAGATTGGTGTGAGCTAGAGCCAATTCGAATCAAACCTAGCCCAAGTTTACACCAAACTGGCCCAACGGCGAGCCGGGAAATTGCGCTACTCGGGTTGTTAGCTAATTGTGAATGCATTTTTATTGATCTAGGTTATGACTGGAGCAAAATGCGATAATGTCGCCACCAACAATTGTAAATTGATTTCTGGTGGTCTCCGTGTTTTATGCCGAACAATCAACTTTTAGAGCGCAGCTCTTAGGCGCCCGTTTCGGGCTTGAGCGGCGTCGGCGTCGGCGTCGGCGTAACCGCCCGAGGTCACGTGACCCCCTCCCCCCGAGGTCACGTGACCCCCCCCCCGAGGTCGCGTGACCCCCCGTCACGTCCCCCCTTCCAGGTCACGTGGTCCCCCAGGTCACGTGACCCCCCGAGGTCACGTGATGATGATGACGACGACGTCATCAGTGACATCACTGATGACGTCATCGGCATCCGCATCGTCATCGTCATCATCATTGATGACGTCATCAGGGACGTCAAGTGACCCTCCCTGAGGCCATCTGACCCCCTTCCCCCGAGGTCACTTGCCCCCCCCCCCGTACCCTTCCCTCCTCCTCCTCAAGAGCGGCGCTCTAATTCGGCGTTACAGGGAGTTGTAAACGGCTTTCACTTTTTTATATTGTTGTCCAGTATGTACTGAATGTACAAAAATCAGCAGAACCCATCCTTTGGGAATGATTATCTACGTTAATGCGAATAGCATCAAACGGTGCGGAGTTATGCGCGTTCGTCAGGTGGCCGGCACACTCTAGATACGCCAGCCCACTCTTGAGGCGATTCTAAATTTGTTGACACTTTCACAGCCCTGCGCACGATCTCCGCAGCCCAGCACGTGCGTTTGTGTCACTTAGGAAGGCGAGCAAAGCACGCGCCATACGCACAAACACTCAAAATGGTACCGACCAGACTTTCTGGCGTCTCAGCTAGTCTCAACCAACGGTACTCTAAACGGTTGTTTATATCTTTACCATAGGACGCGCCTTACAGCGCTGTCACAGCTACCGGTGCGCGCGCGTTCCATGCACGAGGGCTCATTCCGCTCTCGTGAGGGTGAGCACGGCCGCTACATCACCCTCTCCCGAGCGCGGGAGAGGGTGAGCTAGGGGCAGTGCTAAGCCTCACGAGAGCGGAATGAGCCCTCGTGCATGGAACGCGCGCGATGGTAAAGATATAAACAGGTGTTTATAGTGCCTGGAATGACTGCCTTCATAGCTCTGTGGTTAGCGCGTCTGCCTGCTGATCAAAGGGTCAACGGTTCGAATCCCGCCGGCGCCGGTCTTTTTTATTTATTTATCGACCCGCGACGTAAGAGGTTAGATAGCCAGATAGATAGATAGATAGATAGATAGATACATAGACGAAAAGTGCGTGAAGTATCCAAAGAATGCTATTCGCATTAAAA
>JAZHYW010015111.1:0-14422 GCA_037355805.1 Ixodes ricinus
AGGAATACTCCAAAGCAAGTACATTCCGGCAGCAGCAGCTCTTTATTCCTACTTCTACGGGGGGGGGGGGGGGGGGGGGGGGCCTCCCTTGCTGCGCCGACACTGGACGACATTCCATCGTGATGTTACACCATCATCACCACTAACAAAACAACGAAGCTTCCTAAAGGGACCAGCCAGCGCCAACTCCTGAAACCAGCATTCCTCAGGGACAATGCGTGGTATACACGGACGCGGCAGTTCTGCCGTGGGGAGGACGGGCCGACTTCGTGAGCCCATCACACCCCGGGATTCCAGATACCTGTAACCACAAGTCAAACACACCAGACTCCTTGTTACTAGAGCTACCAAGCCATACACGAAGCGATCAAAGCTGTCCTCTGAGCTCTGCCAGACATCAAGGAAGTCCCGGGATTCAACCGCTATTTATTTGTACCCTTTTCCTCATAGATGGCGCGGAAATTTTCCGGAACAAAACGAGCTGCATGTTCGCAGCTGCGCGTGCAGGTCGGGCCCTCGAGGTGGGCTCGGGCCACGGGGTGTTCGACTGCCGGTCTCGAGCTAGATCTTCTTTGCTCTTGCGTCAGCCACTGCCGGAAGCGGCCAACGGGCGGCGCGAGATACGAGCCAGTACAAACATAGATTATAGTTGGGTTAGCATAACGTCGAATAAGCTCTGATTTCCGATTGGATTCCGGAGTTACAACCACGTTCGAAACTCTCTAAAGCGCAGACTCCGGCGTTGCGGCCGCTTGGACCACCACATTTAAAACGGCAAACGTTATTTTGCAAAAAAAAAAAAAAAAATGTAAGCGCCCTTTTCGTGTGCTTTCGTCCCCAGCCACCTAGTACGCGTATCCGGTATGGGCGACGAAAAAATACTAAAACGTTTCAACTTGTAACTAGTAAAAAAATAAGGGGGAGGCAAAAACAATAATGTGTGACGGTTACGCTTATATCCTAGGTGTCTTCTACTGGCGTGGCGACGGCAAAGCAATGTTTTCGCCCATACTGGACGGCGATTGAAGATGGCGACGCCCTTGAAGAAAGGGTCTATATATTAGAGCTTATTTCAAAGCTAGAAAAATTTAAAAATAGAAATGAAGCGGCAGGCTTGCACTTTCAATGTCCTATATCGCCTCGCTCTCCGTCTGAATACTTGTTTGCAAACCCGTTCCCCGGAGGTGTGGAGTAAAGCCTATCTATCCTGGAAAAAGTGGCGCCATTCATTCTTGTGGAAACGCTCGAGACACGTGCCGCGCGCCACTTCTGGGAAGAACATGGCGTTTGAAATTTATCTCAGTGCTGCGCTGTGTCGCCATGATTCTCGAAGCCTGCACGTGGCCCGTGCCTCTGCGTCGACGCACCTTGCGCTACTTTTACAACATAAAGGGGCTTTAGCGGTAGGCAGCGGTAACGATCTTCTAAAGGCTCATAAACAGTTGTGTTTGAGATAGAGTGCCTCGATGTCCCTCTGTTTAGGGTGATGCCATCGTTTGTAGTACCCGATGCCGACAGCACGCGCTCACAGGAAAAATACAAAGAAATTGCCGGAAACAAAATGTCGCTGTAGCACAGTCAACGCCACGAGCGCGTGCAGGGACACGCTCTTTCACGCGCTTGAGAACAAAAAATAAAAATAAACGTTAGAAACAAAATGGCCAGATGTCATCACCCCAAGCAAAGCGCACATGAAGGCACCTGGTTTGAGGCGTTTGTGTGTGTTTGACTGCGTTGCAGATGCGAAAAACCAGGACATCTCTGCTTCGTACGTCGCGTGCTGAGATACTCTTCCACGCTTCATACAAAGCATAGATGTGCAGGTAACTCGCTTTCGTTTCATGGCGCAGCGCAGTCAAACGCACTAGAGTGCCTTCATACACACGCGCGCTTTTGCTTGAGTGGTGACATCTCAGCCATTTCACGCCCAATCGTTTTTTATGCATTTCGAAGTGCGCGCAATACGGTGTCACTCAGCTCGAGCGCGCAGCTTTGGCTAATGCATAGACGCCATTTTATCGCCCAAGTCACGCACCGAGTGCGCGAGAGCGTCACGCGCTGGCACATCCAGTGCAACAATGGATGTCTTCACCCTGAGACAGACAGACATGTAGGCACCCTAAAACGCACTAAAACGCAACTGTGTGCATGGGCGATCAGACACCCTATTATGCATGGCATTAATAGACCGATCTCACCAAGCGATCGGCGCATGCGTGACGCCGCCATAACTTTAGTTGAGCAATAGAGGCAAAGCGCAGTGCACGAGAGGGCTCGTGCTGTCTCGTGCTCCATGCGCAGGAAGCTCCAGCGGGGTTGTCGCACGTGCAGAAAGACTAAAGTTCCCTCGATGCATTTACGGGCAGCGGTGGCGTAGTGCAAACTGACTGGTGAGATCGGTCTATTCTTACTGTTCGTCAGAATCTAGTTTCGGCAGCACTTGCAAGCATCGTATGTTTCCCCGGTGTCATCAAGGAAAGCGACCGCTTTCACAGATGTAACGCATAAAACCAAAATATTCGTTTGTAGGGAGGTATGTTTTTATTTGTGCTCGTAATGAGCAGGTGCCACAGAGAGGCATGTAGCCCGTACAATCAATGCCGGAGAGGCCCGTATAGGGGGTGATAATGATAATACAGTGCGATATAATGTGGGGCACTGATAATGTACCGTGAGGCATCACGAAGGAGGGGTCTAAGTTGATCGCAGGTGTGTGGCAGCTTCGCGAAAAAGTTGCGGAACCTCGGGTCGGTCACTAATGGGCACGTTAGTTATTCTTTTTTGCAACGTTCAAAAAGTGCCAACCAACGGAGCCATCAATTGTAATTTTGTTGTGTGTATGTTTATACAGCGGGAAGTTAGTCAGCCCCGAGGGCGTCTGGTGTCTTCGTTAGAGATGAAGGCCACTGCTTGTCTGACGTCTTTAACGCGTCTGACGTTAAATTTAACGTGCATCACGTAATGGTGACACATGACAGCACACCAATACTGCACCGGTACGATGCTCATCCAGATTGAAATGGACAGAGGCGGGAGATAGAATCTACGATCAGTGAGCCTTACAGCGCGAGCTTTCGCTACACCTGCTAGCGATCCCCGAGCCCCCGAACAACCAGACATCGCAATCGAATTCGAGCTCAAGAGAAAAACAGCAAAAACAATAAAATCTCCGGTTTGAGGCATTTAGTACTTGTGTCGCCATCTCGTTTAACACATTGGAAATAAAATTAACAGGATAATTTTATTTACACAAATACGCAAATACAACATTATTTTGTTTTCTCGTCATGGTTTTAAAATTAAGACTAGAGGCACCCCTAGTGCATACGGCAAAGCGTTTTGTCCCGTTTGTCCTCTAAATAATTGTATTTTCAAAAGTGCTTCAAAACGCGCTCAAAACAGTCAAAATGGTCATATTTCAGGATTCTATTAAAAATCTCCAGCGCTCTCAAGGAAAAATTCAAGGGCCGTACAACCTTCATTACGTCTTCATAAATAACCTCCAAAAGAATGAATACTCTCGTGCATTCCTGAAACTCAGGTTTGTGTAGCGAAATTTGCCCATTGAGTGACGAGCGGTTGAATCCCCCTTAAGCATCTGAAATAAGTTGCCCAGACGCTAAAAATATGTCAACAGATACACATACTACACCAGAAGTCAACCATCAACATAAAAGTTCACTGGGTGCAAGGACATAGCCCGGACGATTTCCACCTTTTGGCTGACCACCATACCCACTACAGTCAGCCCTTACTTGACCTTCCACCCGCTTGACTCTCTTCTGATCCCCGTTCTGACCTCATAGCCCAAAAAGCCCTCCTCCGACGGGACACACGCGCTTTAATCCCGATTGGTTCATCTCCCTTCCCTGTAACCTTTCTCGGTTGGAGGATGTTTCTCTCCGGAGGCTTCGGGCTGGGGCGGCCCTTGCCTCTTCCGTCACCTGGAACTGGGGACACACACCTGCCGACTCGGGAACCTGCCCTAAATGTCCGGCTTCCTGTGGCTACGGAGGATGCTCGTCAGCTGCTGTGGCTCTGCTCAACACCACCTAGACTATTTCAAGGCCTCCGGAGGCTCCCGTGAAGTCATCGAAGTGAGATCGGCCTGGAAGCTGGCTTCACCCACTTCGTCAGGCTTTGTAATGCGTTTCATATCTCGTCCCTTCGTCCTCGTCGCTGAATTTTTGATAATGTAACACTGAATGTACGTTTTACTTCAGAAAAGCTCATAGGAATTAAGACTTTGGTTTGAGCTAGTTGGTTCATGATTTAAAAAGTTAAAAGCGCAAGACACGGACGAAGAAGAAACACACACGAAACAGACTGGCGCTCGTAGGGCACGTTTCAAGTCGTCTTTTGTATTTATTCTTCAAATTCTCACTTCCCCGTCGCGTATGCCTACAAACATTTAACGAGTCCAGGACTCGTGCACGATCTGCGATCATACCAAATAACAAAATTAAAAGCAAGAGTCCAGGCGCCCTGATATTCACATTCATTATTAAAAATCACAACTACTTTTTGGGAGTACAGGTGTTCACTCTTTATTTTGCAGGAATAAGGTTGACAAGTTTATGAAATAGGCTTGGGACACACATAAAAACTTGGGTTCCTGTCAAAAATACACTTTCTCAGAAATAGCTTCCACAAATGCTTGCACATTCATAAACAACGTTTCAAACAAAAATATTAATTCATCAACATTTCCCACAAAACAAAGCAAAAAATATCCTTGAATTTACACAAAGTTCTAAACAAAATACGGCAATGTCTTTAAATACATTGTTTGCACAAGCTGAAGAGAACAAGAAACAGAAATAGGACAGAGCACACACACACAAAAAAACACATGGCCACAGCTAGTGTTTGTGACAATAATTCCTAGGTGCCAGTCGAAATGATAGAAGACGTTATGCGCTTATGCCTGAAGCGTCTTCAGTTTCCGCTTTGCTGCTTTGGCTTCAGCAAGCATGTTGTTCTCTCGTTTGCACAAGCTATTCAGCAAAGTGCTGGCAGCAGCACTTAGTACATAACCCATCACCACGTGAGGTAAATGGCCATTTTCACAGACGTCCAGATCCTCGCTATACTCAACAAGAGGTGTTGTCAGGGACACAAGCAAATCTTTTTGCTTTTCACAAGAATAAAATTTTAACGCGTACCTTTCGCTGCTCAGTTTTCCAGCACAATATTCATTGTCAGCACGGCATTTACAACCACGGCCTGTGGGAACTTTAGTTCACCTCTTGTTACACCCGCAATGAGCTCTTCTGCCTCAATTTCAAGAGAGCGGTTTTCAACCACAAAATTCTTTTTACAGAATGGGCACACGAGCTTTTTCAGTACAGCATGCGCACAGTACCCAGCCACGTATCTAATAGCTGGGAGCATGTGTTCTTTTTTTCAACATCAAACTGCTTCACGGCAGCATTCACCATTTAAGTGCGGGCACACAGCGAGATGTCGTCAAACTCGGGAAGCTCAAGAACCTTCTGCAAGCTGAGTTTGTGTTCTGACTCGTATATTTGGCGAATCGAGATGTGGTACTGTGCGCCGCACAATTGCCGGTACCGTCCAAGCCTATCCTCAAGGCAGTCAGACTGAACTTTACTAAGAAGGACATACTTGAAGCCGAGTTCTTCAATGCAGCAACGCAACACCTAAACTAAAGCAAGCGATGTGTGACGAAGTGCATTGTGTGTCTCATTTGTGAGGGGACGTGCATCATGCTTCAGGCTTTTCCAGTAGTCTAGCCACTTGACCACTTTGTTCAGGAAACCAATTTGGGGGCAAGACACTACAGTTATGGGCTCTTGAAGCATGTCCTGAAGACGCCGGCCCTTGTTTGGTGTTTTCACATTTACAATGCACCACCACATCACGATAATGTTAATAAATTCAGCTGTGCCTTTGGCATGCTGCAGGGTTGCAGCCTTGGGGCTTCTAAGTGCTGCAAATGTAAGAATGTTAAAGATCTTCAGGACAAGCTTGACATTGTGTCGTTCCAAACTCGAAGGTTTGAGTGCTTCCAAGCATAAAGTTGGAGCAAGTCGCACCGCTCATTTTTCTCTGTCTCATGAAGCTTTACCAATGGCATTAAACGAAGCTGTCAGCACAGGTGGTTTATCACCGCAGCATTGATATCGGGAAAACAACATGCACTTGCTGCTGTTTCGCAGGTTGAGCCAGTTATTCCGTACACACTTGAGCACGTGAACTGTATCCAAAATAAAAACAGGGACTTTAGATTGGTCCGAAGGATGCTGGTATACATTGTTCGTTAACCTTTGAAGGTTGGGGAAAAATAACACAGCCTTGCCATTGATGGAGTTATTGTCTGAAACTACTGCCATGATTCGAAGTCCAGTCTTCTCGAGCTCATTTATCAGCTGACGAAGAAATTCATACAACCGTTTTGCATCTGTTTGTGCTACTGGCAGAATATGCACAACACCTTTGCTCGCTGACAGAAAGTTCTGGATCATGAACACATTTGCTGTCTTTGAAGCAATTGTACTGTTTGTGGCCTTTCCCATTACGGTTCCACCCTTAAAGTTAAGGTATTGCTGCAGTCCGGCAGCGGTGCTGGACTAACACACGTCTAACAACAACTACCTCCGTTTGCAGAATTTCTGGGCCATTGATACCAAGTGCTGCGCCAGTTTCAAGTCATCTCCTGCTGACTCCGCATTTCACCGCCACGTGTTGCCATCAAGATCGGAGACTGCAGCGCCACGAACGACACCGACAAGCCCTAAACCATACAGAGCCGGCCGATTTTCCATCAGTTCGGCAGCGGTGCAGAACTAACACACGTCTAACAACAACTACCTCCGTTTGCAGGTGAGAATTTGATGAAAGTCTGTTACAAAGTTTTCTACAAAACCTTTTTCTTCTGAATGCACTGCTGCCGAACACAGCAAATTTTGTGAAGTGTGTTGACTGTTTCAACCGTTCGGTTTGTGTTTCCGCATCTCAAGATGACTAAAGATGCAAAAGATTTCACCAAAGCTCTTGAAGACTTACGACGGGAAATAAGAACCGAACTAAGAGGACTAAAGGAAAGCGTAAACTACTGCAGCAATTCGTGCGATGACCTGAAAAAAGTCGCTGACGACATTAAGGAACTACGGAGGGAAGTACAAACACTGACAAAAAACAACAAAAATTTAGAAACTGAGAACCGCAAACTAACTAGCAGGTTGGAAGAAATAGAACAATACCAAAGGGCAAATAACCTTGAAATCAAAGGAGCGCCAGAAGTAGGCGATCCCATCACCATTGTAAAGCAGATTGCAGAGATTCTAGGTGAGCCTATAACCGACGCGGACATTGACATCTGTCACAGGGTGCCTACACAAAAACCGACAGAAAAAAACATTATCGTACGTCTTGTACAACGAAGCAAGAGAAACTCTCTGTTGCAAAAATGTAAAAAGAAGCGCATGACGACTTCAGATCTCGGTGCTGCTGGTGCGGCATCCCCCGTGTATGTGAATGAGCACCTGACTCGACAAAGCAAACAAAATCTGGGAGCAGCGATCGCCCGAAAACGTGTCGTAGGATGGAAATTTGTTTGGTCATCGGGAGGAAGGGTATACGCACGAAAAAATGAAACCTCACCTATTATCAGAATTGCTGACCTCGACGACGTAGAAAAAATGACGCGGTAATCTCGGTTTTTCCGTAGATCTTATTTCAAGTACAAATTATATTTTTAATGGATGAAACATATCCGATAGAATGTAGATATTTTGACGACTCATCATTTAATCTCACTTTCCGTAACTTTGAGAGTAGTTTTTCTGCAATCCACGTTAACACCAGGAGTATCAATAACAAACGTGACGACCGGGAAATTTTTTTAATGCGAATAGCATTCTTTGGATACTTCACGCACTATTCGTCTATGTATCTATCTATCTGGCTATCTAACCTCTTACGCCGCGGGTCGATAAATAAATAAAAAAGACCGGCGCCGGCTGGGATTCGAACCGTTGACCCTTTGATCAGCGGGCAGACGCGCTAACCACAGAGCTATGAAGGCAGTCTTTTTTCTTTATTGTAGAGCTATGAGGCAGTCATTCAACGCACTCTAAACGGTTGTTTATATCTTTACCATAGGACGCGCTTTACAGCGCTGTCACAGCTACCGGTGCGCGCGCGTTCCATGCACGAGGGCTCATTCCGCTCTCGTGAGGCTGAGCACTGCGCCGCTAGCTCACCCTCTCCCGCGCTCGGGAGAGGGTGAGCTAGCGGCCGTGCTCAGCCTCACGAGAGCGGAATGAGCCCTCGTGCATGGAACGCGCGCGCGCCGGTAGCTGTGACAGCGCTGTAGCGCGTCCTATGGTAAGATATAAACAACCGTTTAGAGTACCGTTGGTTGAGACTAGCTGAGACGCCAGAAAGTCTGGTCAGTACCATTTTGAGTGTTTGTGCGTATGGCGCGTGCTTTGCTCGCCTTCCTAAGTGACACAAACGCACGTGCTGGGCTGCGGAGATCGTGCGCAGGGCTGTGAAAGTGTCAACAAATTTAGAATCGCCTCAAGAGTGGGCTGGCGTATCTAGAGTGTACCGGCCACCTGACGAACGCGCATAACTCCGCACCGTTTGATGCTATTCGCATTAACGTAGATAATCATTCCCAAAGGATGGGTTCTGCTGATTTTTAATCTTTGAGCATGCGCTTTGACGCAGTACTTTTCTCTGAGACCTGGATTCCCGAAAATGCTGAACCACCTTACTTTAACGGTTATAAATGTGCCAGTTTAGGCAGAGAAAATAAAGAGGAGGGTTGTTTGCCATTTATATAAAACAAAATATATTTTGGTATGTTGTTGAAAATTTCTTTGTGATCACAGCTGACGTTGAGTGCCTTGTTTTAGATGCCAAAACTGTTATTATTGCTGTTATTTATAGACCCTCCACTGGTAATAAGGAAGATTTTTTAAATTTTTGGAAGACTTACTATCTTTTCTTGGATCGACCTCCAAACCATTTTTAATTATGGG
The DNA here is from genome assembly GCA_037355805.1 of Ixodes ricinus. Taxonomy (NCBI): domain Eukaryota; kingdom Metazoa; phylum Arthropoda; class Arachnida; order Ixodida; family Ixodidae; genus Ixodes; species Ixodes ricinus. The sequence continues at coordinate 9,015 of JAZHYW010015111.1, forward strand.
TGATACAAACATCGACCTACTAAAATGTAATAGTTACGTAATAGAGATGAATAATCTTTTATCTGCTTGGGGATGTACTAACGCTGTGACACTGCCCACCCGAGTGACTTTAGAAACTTCTAGTTCAATAGAGATATGTATAACTAATCTCAACGTTAGGGAAGCCACATCTGGCGTATTTAGACAATATATAAGCGACCACATGCCAGTTTTCTGTCTGACATCTTTCTATCGTGGTAAAAATACACCGATATGCGATATTTACTCTTACCGACGCATAAATAAAGAATCACTGGAAACTTTTTTGTCCTGCTCGAGTAAACAAACTGGGAGAGCGTCCTTTTGGAACGTGACTCCAACCTTGCGTATGCACTTTTTTCAAACAAATTTAAGCTTTGTTATGACGTTGCTTTTCCGCTTATTCAAGAAAATAATCGTCAAAATAATGTACGAAAACCCTGGATTACAAATGACTTATAAAGGCGTATTAAGATAAAAAATAGGATGTACCATAATTTTATTAAATGTAGGAACCAAATTCTTCTCATCGAATTTTAAAAAAAAGAAATAAATTGAACTCCGATCTTAAAGAGGCCAAATCCGAAAAATATCAAAATATATTTTCCAAGGGTATACAACGACCCAAGAAAGATATGGGAAACTGTGAACGAAATTACTGCTAGGAAAAGACGTGTGCAGGGAACGCAAAGTGTCGCTATCGACGGCCGGAAAGTGAATGGACAAGAAATGGCAGGGAATATATGTCAATGACGACAGTCTTATTCGCTTCTCAGATGTCAACACACATCAGTATTGATCCATCTTTCTTTTGGACTACAACAGTCGGTGAAACCAACGCAGAGACAGTTATGCGTTCAATCACGTCCGCTGTCACAAGGCGTTTAACGTTTTCCGATACAAGTTTTCGTTCCATCAGTGGTATGCGAAGCATTTTGTGTTTCACGGGCTGCACTGATTTCCGGATCTTCACTTCGTAAGTGAAGCTCTTGACGTGACTCTGTTCGGGAGCAAAGAAACGTCTGAAGTTAGTAAAAAACATAGGGAGGCTTTCTAGAACTGGTGTAAGCCTCTTGACATCAGAACCAGTCACTGGTGTCAAAGATCCAGCACACGGCGAGGTATCCATGGAGTCCCATGCAGGACCTCAATGCAGCCTCGATGGCCACCGACGACTCGTCTTGTTTTGAGACATCTGCGGGCGCCGCTATAGGCGATGTCGTCGGCTCCAGGTGCTGAACACCAAAGAAACGATCTCACAACCAGTTTCTTAACGCCACCGCTGCCGCCATGCATCGTGGGAACTGTAGTCCTTCTGCGCGAGGAAAACCCGCTGAGGGTCTGCGCGAGCAAAGCACGTGGCGGCACGAGCTACGTCGGCACGAGTTATGTCGGCGTCACGCATGCGTAGAACGCTTAGTGAGATTGGTCTATTCATCGTCGCAGCAGGAACCTGTTTAGGGATGCTTTGGCCTCAAGGTTATTTGTTACCTGAGGGACCTATACTGCAAGCCGTGGCCCGACGGAACATGAACATTGTCGAAGCCACCCTCAGCGACCCGAACGTGATTCACGTCGTCCGACTCCAACTGAACTATGCTCGATATGACTGTAAAAATCTGTGTTTTAGGTGACAATGTAGTTTACCCCTCTCTTGTTTCGAGCTATCAATTTAATTTTGTGTCGCATCAGAAAGATCTGTTATTTTTTGTTTTTTAAGAGGGGGTGTAATGCCGCGTGCGAATAGCTGAGTCAGCAGCGTGCTCGACTCCCACGCCGCGCAGGCTGGAGCTTGATCCCCGCCAGCGCTTGTGCTCATTATCTTTCTTTTGTTTGCATAACCGGTATGTTCCAGATGACTCGAGAATCGTGTTGCTTGTTAGAGCTCGTAAGCTTCTAGATATCCACGCGCTTGAAAAGGAGCTTCGCATGGCTGCTGGCGTCAGTCGTCCTTGCGTCGCCTTCAAAGTATATACGGTACGGTCTTTGTTACTCGGCACAAGTTCCCCGCATTAAACGTTCATTTTAAGTTTTATTAATCAACCTGAGGTTTTTATTCGTGAAAATATTCTCAGCATAATTTCTCTCATTTTCATTTGTTTTGCCCTCTTGGAACATGCCAAAATACCTATGTGCTTGGATTTATTCTTGGCAGAGTTTCCCGGGTCCCATTGTTTAATGTCACAGTTTTTTAGCTAAATACTATGTTTAAAAATAAAATAGGTGTATTCATCCACCTTATATTCGTCTTCTTTTTTTAAACTTTTACGCTACCTTTCAGTTTTTTATTGAATATTTTTTTTTCAAATATTTGTTGTTATTTTTGTTTACATTTACTTAGATGTCTTCGGGCCCTCGATACAGCTACAGATTACTGATCAGGCCCCTTAATGAAAAAGTTTGGAGACCCCTATTATAATGTAATGCTTTAACACGACTCGCAATGACAAATGTACGAACTTTATTCTTCAGTTGTAATTTGGAGTTTCGGTAAAAATGGTCAAAATAATTTGTATATATGTTTTTTATCAGAAGTTCGTGAATCACTGTCTTATCTTCTTGCCCAACTTCTCAATGCAATCCTAAAAATAATGCAAACAAAATATTAGTGCAATCCCGGTATTTAGACATATTTTTTCCAAAATTTATTTTATGTTTTTCCGTTTTCTAAAGCAGTGAAGAAACCTACCAGTTCTTGCTTGCTCAGTTTCTGAAAGAAATTGACAGATACCAAGATTAAATCTACCATTATTTTGATTTGCACTCTACCTACAAAACATAGAATGTAAGAACCTATGTGTGGTATCCCACAAATAAGCTATTCGTGCACTTTACAGTGAAAGCTGAATTAAGAACTATAACACCTAAATAAGCATTAGTTCGGTTCTGACTACTGAGACAGAACAAAAAGAGTGTCTGTCTCAATTATAATGCTACTATAAGCGGCGGGGAGCAAGCTGTGGAGAGATATTTGAGGGTCTGAATTCAGTACGCTTTTCGCAACAATATGCACCAATCGCTAGCTGCTGCAGCTAGATGTACACACTTTGCGAAAGTGTTAGCTCGAACATGCCATCGCCGGTTTCTTCTTTCTATCAGTGTTAAAGGGCTGCCATCAAAACTGCTACAGTGCTGGAGATGATTCTCGCTTGGGGTGCGAACCTAGGAGGCAAATTTTGTTGCCCGCTAGTACCATTTAGTAAATGCGAAAAGCGGCAGAGTCGAGTTCTGGCTAAAAATGTGAAGCAGTGGGCATCACAACTTCCATACGAGAATTTGTAGCAAACATGAAGTGCCCTCACGACGTGAGCACATCAACGTCAACAATTTACCTGTATAACTACATTACTGGCGCTATATTCAGTAAGTTTACTTATGATTTAGTACTCACAAGCTCTGGAAGGACGCACTCAATCTGAAGGAGAAACAAAATTATCGTGATGACATAAATATGATTTCCAGTTTAATGGGTTGGATTCTGAGGAAGAACTTACATCATATAGTCACAGTTTCAAAAGATGTATGTTCAATTAAAACTGAAAATGTATAACGAGAACCTTCCTAACGTTAGACAGTTAGCAGTCGTGCTATTTTCTGAAGGAATCGATATAATTGGCTTAATATTATCACGATCATGATTAATTCACTGGGTACTGGCAGATATTCTTCATACGAACCATGCAGACCTTTCACCGGGCCGAACGAACCTATCCTATTGACTTTTCGGAGTATACTGTAAACGCTTTAAGTTTTGCGAGGGCGTAAATTTCGCAAATTTCGCGACTTTCGCGAGTTAAAAAATATCGCGGAAAATAGATCGCACGAATATATTCCGCTGTGATAACTAATACAGAGCGTACCATTTCTATACGGGAAATATTTTACTTGCGAAATATTCTTGAACTTTACACTCCGCCAAATTCGCGAAATATCAGGCCCGGAATATAAAATCGTTACAGTATTTCAGAAAATCTCGGAGATCTCGGCTGTAAATTCAGTGTCCAACGAGCTCGCAGAGTTTTTTTTTTTTTTTTACGTAACAAACTGTCGATTTTTTAGGTTATATATGCGTACAGAGCTGTTAGACTTCAACGGTGTCACACGGTTGCAATGTCAAATGTGGAGTTTTTCAACAAAAAAAAAAATACAGATTGAAAACAAAACACTTACACGGAGACGTGGCAATCTATAGCCTACTTTAGATTGAAAATGCCTGCCCAATGGTTGCTTTGTCGTCGTCACGCCTACTTTACATACTTGTGCTACTAGGGGCGCCAAAACTCTATGCAGAAATGCAGACGACGCTTGTCCGGTGTGCTGCTACAGTTCACTGTAGCTAGCGTAAGCTACGTTATCGCGTTAAGCTTGATGATAACGTAAGTTTTCCATGTTGAGGTTACGCGGTAACGTGACCTTACGTGATAAAATAGGTCACTTGATGACGTTATTTTTTGTGACACTGAGTGACTTCTTTCGGTCGTCGTTCGACCCGCAGAGCTCTAGAGCTTTGAGCCAGAACCAGCATAGCTCAATAGCACGAGGCTGTCTGCACCTCGTGGCACGCACACCGTGACGCCATATGTACACGCGCGATCATTTTAATCCATTTGCTGCATCGTGGGCACATCAGCACCATTGTACTTAGCCCCGACTTACTGGTGTTGCATTCTACGTCGCATCATGCCCTGCTGTTGTGTGCCTATGTGCAGCTCGTACTCGCGAAAAAGGTGCCGGTGCTGCCGTCTCACGAGATTCAAAGCAACACCAATGACCGTGAAAGTGAATTAAGTTAATACCAGAAAATACTGGATGCCAAATTATACCTTCTACTACTGAACAGTATGTGGCAGGCACTTTCTTCCAGCGGACTTTAAAGAAGGGTATAATATTAGGCGGCTAAGAAGGTGCGGAGCAAGCGTATTTGAAGATTGTCCTTCCTATATGCAACCGTCAGCGAAAAAATCAAGACCTGACACCGCGATTGTGAAACACAATTCGCAACTTTCAGCGATGGTGGTACCGCGGTGTGAGAATCGCGCTCCCTAGCTCCTGGATGATCGGCCTCATAATAAATGGCCTTGCCTACACCTTCCTGGCGTGAAAAAATAACGTAAGGCTCTAATACTGCTCGTATATAGCAAAACTAGAATTACTTACGCGTCGCAGACCCAGCCTCGTACCGCTGTTCTACGACGATCATCCAGATGACAGCCATTTTGATAGGCACCAGTGCGCCCTCTATAGGCCGTGAAAGTTGCGAATAGGGCACAAGAGCATCCTGCCCACCACGTCCTCGCTCTACAATCAAGTGAAACCGGTGTCTACTCCATGGAAGATACAGGTGTTACACAGTGTCCATGGAGTTGTATGCGTGTTCCTCAGACCTAACG
>JAZHYW010015112.1:0-12826 GCA_037355805.1 Ixodes ricinus
TAACACAAGCTAAGCGGTCTGGGGAGCAATGTGCTTGTAGCTCAGCGGGATAGAGTGTCGGGCTGCTGTACACAAGGTCGACAGGTCGAGTCCCCAGTCGCCCGCGCAGCCTTTTTAATCGAATAAAATGCATTTTCCGCGCAGCGATTCAAATCACGTGACCATCATGTGACCGGAGCGCAGCGCCCTCTCTCGGATGCAGCACAAACCCTGTGCGACATCACGTGAGCGCCATCTGTCGTACGCAGCTCGAACCCTGTGCGACATCACGTGGTTGTTATCATGAATTGCACACACACACGAACAACTAACACAAGTTAAGCGGTCTGGGAAGCAATGTGCTCGTAGCTCAGGGGATAGAGCGTCGGGCTGCTGTACCCAAGGTGGAGAGGTCGAGTCCCCGTCGCCCGCAGAGCCTTTTTTAATCGAATAAAAGGGCATTTACCGCCCAGCGATTCAAATAATGTCACGTGACGGTCACGTGACACGTGCGCGCTGTCGCTGCGTCATGGATGGATGGATGGATGAATACGGCTGAGCCCTTTGGATCGGGCGGTAGCTTACGCCACCTAGCCAATTTGTCTTACCATTTAAGCTTAGAATATTTAAATGTGAAAACTATATACACTCTGCACTGAACAGAAAGTGAGGCTATAAAACCCCCTTGCCATCAGTTAATAAGAAAATACCTAGTTTTCTCGTGCTTTCTGCCACCATTCACTTAATCTTTGCTTGGTAATCTCTACTGTCTTGTAATCCACTTTTCCTTCGCTGTCTCTAAAACCCAATGACTTTATTAAATCTATGTTGTCTTCGGTAGGCATAGGGTGAAGCCCTTTACAGTAGAGTATCAAGTGCTCAGCCGTCTCGTCCACCTCTCCACAAGCAGCGCACACTGTATCCATTTCCTGGTACTTCGCTCTGTATGTTCTGGTTCGCAAAACACCTGTCCTTGCCTCAAACAACAATGAGCTTCCCCTAGAATTATCATAAATGCTTTCTTTGGCAATAACTGTTTTGTTTAATCTATAGCTTTCCAGAGCCCTCTTTGTCTGCATTCCCTCTAGCCACCGATCTCTTTCTGTGGCCTTAACTTTCTTCTTAACGGAGACCTGCTCTTCCGTAACCCCACTATAGCCTAAAAACTTTCCTCTTAATTTCCTAGTGCGCTGTCTCCACTTTGTGTCTATACTCCTCATGTATAAAAAGCTGAAAACCTTTCGTGCCCATTGCTCCCCATCCATTTGCCTCAACCGATCCTCAAATTCTATCTTGCTCGCAGCTTCCCTGCCCTCAAATGACGCCCATCCCATGTCTCCTTGCACTCCCTGGTTTGGCGTTTTGCAATGTGCCCCCAAAGCCAGCCTACCTACTCCGCGCTGTTTTATTTCTAGTCTTGCATGCACTTCGGATTTCATGCATAGCACTGCGTTTCCAAAAGTTAAACCAGGCACCATGACCCCTTTCCAAATCTCTCTCACCACCTCATACCTGTTATAATTCCAAAGTGCTCTATTTTTCATTACAGCTGCATTTCTGTTGCCCTTACCTATTATATACTTTTCATGCTCACTGAGATATGCTGCACCATCACATATCCATACTCCTAGATACTTGTATTTACTAGCTCTCTCCACTGTAATATTCTGTATTTTCAGCCTCTCAACTTCATCATTGTTAAAAATCATGACTGCTGATTTTTCACTACTGAATTCTAAACCTAATTCCTCCCCTTCCCTGCCACAGATGCTCATTAATTCCTGTAAATCTATCCTGTTGTTAGCCATTAGTACGATATCATCTGCATACATCAATCCCGGTAAGGATTGCTGAATTTTTGGCCTAGCTTACTGTACGAAAGGTCGAATCCAAGCCCACTCTTCTCTAGTCTATCCTCCAATCCTCTCAGATACAACATAAACAGCAAAGGCGATAACGGGCACCCCTGCCTAAGGCCTCGTCCTATCTCTATTTCCCCCGTTGCCTTTCCTTCCCATGTTATAATCACCTTATTATCTTTGTAAATGTTCCTCAATATTGCTGTTAGTCCTTCATCTAGGTTTAAGCTCTCCACTATGTCCCACAGATTCCTTTGGTTCACATTGTCATAGGCACCCTTGATATCCAGAAACGCCAGCCAGAGCTGTCTGTTTTCTTTTTGCGCTATTTCTATACACTGTGTTAGAGAAAATATATTGTCCTCCAACCTTCTTTGTTTCCGAAACCCGTTCTGTAACTCGCCCAGTATGCCCTCACAATCTACCCATTCCTCCAGTCGGTTCTTTATAATCTGCATTACCAACCTGTAAATAACTGGTGTCACGGTTATGGGACGATAATTCCTAATATCAGACTTATCTCCCTTTCCCTTATATATCATACTCATCCTACTAAGCCTCCATGCATCTGGAATATTTCCTTTTGTTATCATAGTGCTCACTACCTCCCTTAGTTTTGCCTTAGATTTAGGACCCAAATTCTTCACCAGCTTGATTGGGATACCATCTGTGCCTGTTGACGTGCCACTAGGGACTCTTCGTTCCGCCTTTTCCCATTCTCTTTGTCCAAAATCCGCGATGTCACAAGCTGGACTGTTACTTCCTTCGGTTCTCGTATCTTCCACATGTACCTGTTCCCGAAATTTCTCCTCCATCACTGCTCCTATATATCGTATCGCATCATCTCCCTCTAATTGATCTCCCTGATCCGAGAGTATGAACATCTGTCTAGCTTGCGTCGTTTTACCGAGTGAGTTCAAGTGCTCCCAAAACTTCTTGGCTGCGTTTCTATCTTTCTTGCTTACATTACTCATCCATTCTACACCCTTTCTCTGAATTTTCGCATTGATTAAACTGGATGCCTCTCGGCGACATGTTATAAAAGTGTCCCATCTTCTTTTTATTTCCGTTTCTGACTCCCCACTACGCTTGGAATACCTGTGTTCTCTAGAGGCTTCCTGACGTTTTTGTAATGCTTGCTTCACTTCTTTGTCCCACCAGCTTTTTGGTCTATGTCCTTGCTTCCCTTTTCGTTTACTCTTAACTTTGTCTAGTTCCAGAACAAAAAGTCTAGTTAGGCTCTCATAGGTCCAATCTGTATACCGTTGCCCTGAAACTGCTTCCTCTATTCTTTCAGCAACTATTTCCAACTCTTTGTCGCTGCAGAAAGTTTGCTTTGAATTATGTTGTGTAGGTTCAGCATTTACTTCTCTGGCAAAATTCAGCTTAATACGTTTGTGATCACTACCAAGACTTTTGGAACCTTCTTCATCTATTTTCATTACTTGTAACTTACCATATATTTTGTGTGACATGAGTACGTAATCTATAGTTGAATGTAGATTGCCAGTTTCCCACGTTATGTGCCCGTCACACTTCTGACTGGTATTACATAAAACTAAGTCATGCTTTTCCACCAGTTCTAGTAATAAGCTTCCAGTTGAGTCCGTATATCCATCCAGACCCTCGATATGGGCATTCATGTCTCCCATAATAATAATTTCAGAGCCTTCCCCTAGCTTACTAATGTCTCTTGATATGCAATCAATCATTTTTCTGTTTTCCTCTTTAGCACCTGTCCCTGTCCATAAGTAAACAAATCCAAGGACTGTAGACTCCCCAGCAACTTTTCCTTTAAGCCACAAATGTTCGGCGCACTCCTTTCTGATCCTTTGAAAGTTCATGTTCTTCTTAATAAATGCTCCAATTCCACCTCCCTTCCTCGTTCCCTCCATTCGGTTGCATTCTTCCCACACATAGTCAGGGTTGCAAGGTGGCTGCTCCATGTCTCTGAGATGTGTTTCCACGAACCCATATACCACTAAATCCTCCTTTCTTAGTTGCTCCTCTACCTCTTCCCATTTTAGCCTATTTCTACCACCCTGCATGTTAATATATCCAATGTCTGATTGTGCTGTTTGTTTATGCCTGTTCTTACGTTTTCTCCTCTTTTTAACCCTGGGTGCCTCTCCTGACTTTGTTGGGTTTTCAGTTACTTCAGTGTCCCCAGGGCCCTCGGTCCCCCAAAAAAGCAGTCACCGTGCGACCCATCCTATCCCCCACCCTGTAACCCGTGGCCTCACTGTAGTGAATGCCATCTGCAAAAGGGCGGGAGCCAGCCTCGTACACTTCCCTGTTTACTTCCATTACGTCGTACCGAAGCTGCCGACTCATACCCTTAATTACTCTGTTGGCTTCGACAACCCTCCTCTCCGTTACCCAGGACTGCCCCCGAACTTCTGGAATGGTGCACACAACCACGTGCACATTCTCAGACACGTCCCTCAGCTTACGTATTCCCACGTTTAGCTGCTTTCCGAGGTTCTGGCTCCTACCCTGGAGCACATCATTAAGCCCCGCATGAACTATTACTAGGTTCTTTCCCTCCCGGTTATCCCACACCCCCTCACGTGCTGCGGTCATAGCATCCACCATACACTTCCCTGACTGGACCTCTACTGTTACCCTCTGGTCTCCCTTCACCCTGTTCAGTACACCCCTCTTAACCCGTGCTACGTTAGAGCTCCCCACTACCAGCACCCTAGATCCCCCTGGTACCTGCGCGCCCTTGTCCTGCGACTTATCTCCTGTCACCTGGCTGCCCGACGCCTGCTGCTCGAAGGCGCTATTGAGCTGAGGGTCACTCAGCTCTCCAGCGTCATCGGGCCCGTCAGTCAACAGGCTGGGCTCCCGACCACCAGTGACCCCAGCCTGCGGACTGGCGGTTCGTCCCGCTGGAACTGACACTTCCTCCTTTCTTCCCTCGCTACTCTCCCTCGCTCGAATTACCCCTTCCAGGCGCTCTACCCTACTGTCACACTCCCTCTTACGCTCCTCTAAACCCGCCTTCCATACTTCCCCCATCTCTTCCGCCTGCTTCTCGAGGCCGACCCGCTGCTCCCTCTCATGATTAAGCTGCCTAGTCAGCTCCTCAACCTGGGCCTCGAGACCCACCCGCTTCTCTCCTTCTGCCTTAAGCTCGGCCTCAATCTCCCGAACTCTACCCTCCCATTCCCCAGTTACCTGCTTAAGCTTCACACAAAGCCGACACTCGAAACTCATGTGACCGCAGTGCAGCGCCTCCTCGGATGCACGCACAAACCCTGTGCGACATCAGTCGAGCGCCATCTGTCGGACGCAGCTCGAACCCATCACACGTAAGACGCCCTGAGCGCCCTCTGTGACATCACGCGGTTGTTATCAGGTGATGACCACAACACCTGGCAACACGCTTGTGGTTTGAGGTTTGAGGTCTGCGGTTTGCGGTCTGAGGTCTGTGGCATTGCGGCTGGCACGCGCCTGGCACGTGACCTCACACCTGTACCGAGCACGTGACGCGAGGGCGGGACCTCGCTGAGCTCCGATTGGTCACTGGACAAGCGCCCATGTCCCCTGTCATTGGTCACTGGGATGGGAGAGAGGGAAGAGGCCCCGCCCTGCTGCTCTGTGATTGGTCGGGGCTGGCCCCGCCCCTTTGGGGCGTTGATTGACAGGTGGCCGAGTTCGACACTTATTCTACTCAGCACTTCGATTATGGTGGCTACTTCGATCAAACGCGCGTCCGCTCCCAGGGTGAACAGGTATTACGCGGCTCTTGCTGACACTCGTAGTTCATACGTATCGTTTTTAACGTCGGCTCGCTATGCATCTCCGAGGCCGCGAAAAACGCCGCGGCAATTTGTTTCCATCTACGTCGCTTTGCGAACGACTGACACAGGCCGTCTTTTACCAACGATGACAGTTGTGTTGACTTCGTAGCGATCGAGTTCGTAGCATTCAACGGAGGCAGTGACGCATCCCGGCCTCGGCATTCGGGCGTGTTTAAATCGTGTTAGCGTCGACATATCACTGCACGAACACGAACCCCAGACAAGCGGTGGCAGAAACGCCGCCTGTGTTCGTTATGAAAAATCCACGTGCTCCGAACGGCTCCGAACCATTGCCGAGCTCTCCAATTGGTTGTTCGTGCTGCCGAAGACGCCGTCGCCATAGCAACAGCACCGGTATGTTCTAGTTTTTTCGTACGAGAACGTTGCTTTCCCTCCTCACTTAAAGGGCAACTCCGGCCAAAACTCAAAATGAAATAAATTACTGGTATCGCTGTAGTGACACAAAATACGACCCCAGCCAAAATATTACGCCCGGGCGACGCCGCGTTCTCAACTAATGCCGATAATAAAAATGCGACCCGCCGCGAGCCGCTGCTCCTTAGCGGGCGGGCAGCGGGTTGCCGATCACTAAAGCAACATTGGGCCGTGACGTCACTCTCGTTCTCTTTTTTTCCTCCGGTCCGGACGGGCGCACCCGTTCCGTTGCGCGCGCTTCGCGCTTCTTTGTACCGCTACCCCCGCTACTTCGGCTTGTGATTGCGTGTTTAGCCGTTGCTTTTATCATTGCCCGTGTAGCTTCGGTATAGCCTTTTATTTATTTGCTTGTGAAAACTTCAAGACTCGTTTTAGCGAGCAACTCGGTGCGCCCAAGACGGCCCAGCTGTTCTTTGGAAGATGCCGAGTACAACTTGTAGCGCTGTGGGCTACAAGTTGTACTTCCCTTGCAGCCGGAAAGACGGACAAGGGGAAGCGGCAGAAAACTCCGTTCTTTCTTTGGACCTAACCGTGTCAGCTATCGTCGCAGGTGGCGTGCTGTGCGGCGAAGAGGCGTTAAGAAGCGACGCCGGGTTGTGGTGCGAGAGCTCAACTTCGAAAATTGTTTTCTCGCTTTAAACAAAAATTACTCTGATTAAACTTTCAGAATCAAAAGATTATTGATTGTTCTTCCAAACCCACCATATTTTGTATTTTTACTTGGACCAGCTCAGGGTGGAATAAACAGCTGTTTATGCGTCAAAGCGCACTTTTTGGCAACTTCAAGATTTTTGTTTACTGCGAGATATTTATTTCAGCGGTTTTAGACATTTTTTTATAGATTATATACCTGCAGGGCAGCCGGTAAAAAGTTCTATTATGTCCCGGGAGCAATTAGATATTTTTTTTAATAAAATAGCAAAAATGTTCAAAGTTCTTAAGATTTTTAAAAATATTTAAATTAAACAAATCTTTACAAGCCAAACCACATTGTAAGTCGAAAGCCGTGCAAATTTAAGAAAAAATATTGTTGGGTGTTCCACCAAAAAGCTGATTTTTCATCAATTATTGAGTGATGCCTAGTTCCACGCTGTTTTTAAAAGTTAAAACCACGCTCACGTAATCAAAATATTTTTTTCGCCAAAAATATTTCAGGGCATGGCTACAAACATTGCAGCAAAAGGCCATGAATTTTTTTAGAAACCGGAAGGGGTCGAGCGCAACGTCTGGGACGTTTGACATGGAATGACCCTCCTTGGGATGCTCTGCCGATTTTCTGTGACTGGTCACTCGCAAAATACAGTAAGAGGGTCATTTCACCACAAATCCTCCGGCAGGAGTTCCTCTCCTTGCAACAAATATATGCAGACTACCTGGAGTTTTATACAGATGGGTCCAAATCGTTGTCTTTTGTAGGGTGTGCTCTGTATTCCGCCTCCTACAGCAAGGTCACACAAGTTGACTGAAGGGCAAGCATTTTCACCGCAGAGCTTTATGTTATTTTACTAGCGGTCAAACATGTACTCGACAATAGTATAATGAAATCTGTAATTTTTGTCGACTCACAAAGTGCCTTACTGGCTGTGTCCTCCCTGATGCCCACAAAGAACCTCCTTGCACAACATGTACATGGTAAGATCAACAGCACCCTGCGACGCGGTCGGGACATTAAGTTCTGCTGGGTGCCAAGCCACGTTGGGATTTTGGGCAATGAAGAGGCGAATAAATTGGCCGTGTCTGCCCGAGGCTCATCAATAACATTCAATTGCTTACCCTACCAAGATTTGAAACCACTTCTGAGGAAATCTATTTTTCTCAAATGGCAGCGGGAATGGGATACAGAGATCAACAACAAACTTCACATTATCAAGCCCGTTCTTGGCGTTTGGGAGAGCTCTTATAGCAGGGAACGCCGTGTGGAGGTTCTTCTGTGCCGTCTAGGAATAGGTCACTCCCGCGTGACACATCAGTATCTGCTTCGTGGTGAAGATGTTGCACTATGTGAACATTGTGGAGAGCTTCTGACCGTGTTGCAAGTTTTGTGGTTTTGTTCGTCCCATCAACCACTCCGTCAATCATGTTCACTCCCGCGTGACACATCAGTATCTGCTTCGTGGTGAAGATGTTGCACTATGTGAACATTGTGGAGAACTTCTGACCGTGTTGCACATTTTGTGGCATTGTTCGCCCCATCAACCACTCCGTCAATCATGTTTTCTCGAACTTTTTAGGGATCATCTCCCATTTCATCCCTCATTTTTGCTTGGCGATAAACCTTTAGTTCCTTTCAGCCGTGTCTTAGACTTTTTAAAACAAACTGGATATTTATATCATTTGTAAATATGTAACCTCAAAGTAAACTTTTGTTATAGTATGCTCTAAATACGTTAAGTTTGGCGCATTATGGCCCTCGTTGCTGCTGCGCCAATAAACTCCTAATCATCATCATCATCATAATAGTTATGAAGGAAAGGGAATACACTAAATATAAAAGTTTGAAAAGTGCTGGCATCACGACGAGGTATAACTAATCTAGTTATCTCTGATTACTTAGAATTCAACCTTTGTCATTGTCAGTGATAATGAAGGTGCAGAATTATTGTTGTTTGCAGTCCCAAAGGGAAATGTACTATAAATATAAAAGTTTAGACAGCTTTAGCGTCACGACGAGGTGTCAGTAATCTAGTCATCTCTGGTGTTAGGAATTCGACCTCTGTCTTTGTCAATGATAATGAAGGTGCAGAAATGTTGTTGTTTACAGTCCCCATGGGCCCTGACGCATGTTCATGGACTAGCAGTTGCGACCTTGACCCGCGCGTGGGCGCAGTCAGGAAAAGCCGTAGCTTTTGAAGACGGGCGACACTTCTGTTGGGAGCGAGCGGTTGTCTGGGGCTTCAAGAATAGCAGGGAGCCGAGCCAAGGCATGACCTCCTCAAAACGCACGACCTCCTCAAAACGGAGGAATCAGGAAGGACAGGGAGCAGGTCTCGTATAAATCTATTTATTTTCATATTGACAGGTTCAACTTGAGAACACATGCTAGCAGCCGCGTTTCCCCATATCCCTAGCAGGGAATCCCCATGGTCAATGCCTCGACAAAAGCGGTGGGGCCATTGTTCCTAACGTCTCGGCACGCCCCACCCTCTCCTCTCCCTCGCACACTGGCACTCGCGTCACTGAGGGGCCAGACGTCCTTGGTCACTGTGTCGCCGGTCAATCTCGTCGGACAACGGCACCAGGATGGGAGTAGAGAGATAGTTGTCACCAAGTGCAGGTGTCTTGGTTTCCGTGCGATAGGGAGTGATCCCGTAAATGCTTCAAGAAACTGGGAGAAGGGCAGTCGGCAATGTTCACTTACATCCCGCCATAGCTAACTATACGCATTTATGCCAAGGTCTTCATTGATCCAAATACTATGATTGCTAGAACTGTGCTATCTTTCGGTGTTTAAAAAAAATAGCAAATCAAGCCAAAAATAGGAGTGGGTTACCTTTTGGGGGTGGTGCATTTCTCGGGATTTTACGGTAGTTGTAACACGTTTAAGGACTTGTAGGTTTTAAGTTGTTCTCGGGTGTGTGAGCCAGGCAGCTCAAATTATAAAGTGACCAGACGTCCCGATTTATGAGGGACAGGTCCGCTTTTCCGGCCGTGGTCCCGCTGTCCCGCCAGCGTGCTTGTGGGACGCCGTTTTGTCCCGCTTCGGCTCCCCCGAACCGCAAATAAATAAAAATACGGTTAAACGAAAGGATTGCACCAGCGAGAGGGTGCTTTCTTTGATGAAGGAACAATATATGCTCCGCAGAGAAATGCTGAAGGTTAATTTGCGTATGAAATGTGAACATGGTATACAAAAATAAATACATTAATACTAAAGAAATATTCCAACCAAATGTATATATGTGCATGCCAAACAGTATGCAAATTGCAAGAAAAACAAATGTGCATGGTGCATACGAAATAATAAGATAGTGTGATTTGTTACCGAAATTGAAACTTTTCAAGTCTTGCAACACAGTAATCCCCCCTTCCCCCCCTCCCCCCCTCCCTCCCTCCTCCTCCTCCTCCTCCTCCTCCTCCTCCTCCTCCTCCTCCCCCTCCCCCTCCCCTCCCCCTCCCCCATACGCGTCCCCCTTTGGGGCCCGAGGAATATGGTCATTTTACTCAAATAGGTAGTCGTGTTTTCATGAACTTTTTAGGGATAATCTCCCATTTCATCCCTCGTTTTTGCTTGGCGATAAACCCTTTAGTTCCTTTCAGCCGTGTCTTAGATTTTTTTAAAACAAACTGGATATTTATACCATTTGTAAATATGTAACCTCAAAGTAAACTTTTGTTATAGTATGCTCTAAATATTATGGCCCTCGTTGCTACTGCGCCAATAAACTCCTAATCATCAACATCATCATAATAGTTATAAAATAAAGGGAATACACTAAATATAAAAGTTTGAAAAGTGCTGGCGTCACGATCCGAGGTATAACTGATCTAGTTATCTCTGATTACTTAGAATTCGACCTTTGTGATTGTCAGTGATAATGAAGGTGCAGACAGTAGAATTATTGTTGTTTGCAGTCCCAAAGGGACATGTACTATAAATATAAAAGTTTAAAAACCTGTAGCGTCACGACTAGGTGTCAGTAATCTAGTCATCTCTGGTGTTAGGAATTCGACCTGTCTTTGTCAATGAAAGGTGCAGAAATGTTGTTTACAGTCCCCATGGGCCATGGCAAATGATTCAATGATTTCTCTCCCAAATCTGTTTTTGTGCCCGCCTAGTATTCTAGTATCAGAGAAATGAGGAGCACAGTCATTGCACGTGCGGCTGTGAACGACAATTGGGTGATACGACTCATTTGAAGCCTTTGATGCTTCCAAGTTGTGTTCTCTGAGTCGATGGTTGACGCATCTCCCAGTCTGTCCAATGTACTGACTGCCACAGCTTAGTGGAATTGAATAAACCTTTCTTTCTTCGCATTCTACGAACTTTTTGGCATGCTTTACATTGCACCCTCTGGGACTGTCGCTCCCATTAACCTTTTTACACATTTTCCTTTCTTTACCAAAACAAAAAAGCTGAAAGTTTTTTTTGTGTTTTTTTTAATATTAATGTAGGGGTACTTGAGTCAATGTATTGCTTTGGGGAAAGTATGTGCTTATTATATGATCATGCAAAGTGTTCAGTTTTATGTGCTTGAGTTTAATTTTTTTCGCATATGTCGGATTATTTATTGGCTTAAGTTTTCCAAAAACAAACACATTCATTGACTGGCATGTTAATAAACATCACTGCCGTGGAGGCCCTCGGACACATCGATGGATTCAATTCGTGTCGCATCGAAGGCGAAAACCAGGTTGAGGGTAGCTGGGAATACCGTCTCGGGTCGCGTATGAGATGGGCTGTCGGCACGTCCGAGTCAAGCCCGCAGTAGTCATGATCTCGAAGAGGAGGTTGTCAAAACTGTAACGGGGAACAGGGTCCTCATAAGTGTACCAGTCGATATGGGCACTGAAATCTCCAAAAAGAAGAATTCTCATGTATCGGCTGGCTACAGCCGACTCCAGAGACGGAGCGGGTGAGCAATAAACACAGCACAGAAGCACGATGCCGCGCAAAAACAAGAACTCCACAAATAGCGCCTCGAGGTCTATGTGTTCAAGATATCTGCGGCGAATAATGCGAAGGCACGACGGAACAGCCATGAGAACGAATGACGACAAACGAATAGAAAACGTGTCTTCGATCAGCACGCTGCCAACGGCCTCTGTGAAGCTAGCAAAACCGCAAATCATCTACAAGCAAGATGGCCGTCCGGTGGCCTCACTCGCGGGAGTGGGAAGCGCGGGGACGCCACCTCCTGCCCATTATAACCTCCTTGAACTGATGACTTGTGCTGCTAATGTGGCCAATAAAGAATAAAAACACACTAACATGGCTTTTTTTTTTTACAGTAGTTAGTGTTTTTTTTTCTGGGAAAAAAATGACATGTACAAACACAAAACCTTACTCTACAGCAAGGGCACCGCTCTCCCTCTCCCGTTGTTCCTCACATACACGCCAACTGCGGCAAGGCTCTTGCCGAGTTGCCTTCAGCCTTAGGCTGCCACCGTTGCAAAATACCCAGTGCTCGAGCTGTGCAGACATCCTCCTCGCTTCCATACTTCCGCCGGCCCAGGTTCCATTCTCGTGTGCTCTCCGCGCCTCTACAGAACAGCACATACATACTTTTGCTTCTTCCGCCACAGGCGCAGAGCTGTATATTGGGAGGTTCTGGCCAGTGCATGTGGCGACGAAGGCGCTGGAAAGGAGAAAGGTGGAGGAGAGGGAGGAGAGCGCTCAAGGAGTGAGAGAGGAAGGAGGGAGCAAAGAGGAAACGACCGCCATTTTGACGCAACACGCTTTTGGTACAGAGCACTGTTGAAGCTACCCGTCGTTTGCTACAGGCCGACTTCTTTTTCACCGGAATAAAAGTTTGAGGTCAAAGGTCGAGAAAACTGAATATGTTAGCTTTTTAATTTACCAAGGAATAACAGCGCATAATAAAACGACGTCAAATGAAATTTACACTTATTCGATGAAACGGCGTTCAATGAAACGTATGGTACCCAAAAGCAAGTGCCTCTGTGTTTATCAATCATTTCTGATCAGCCTTCATTGTTTTATTGCCAAAGATTGCCCGCCCGGTATTTTTCACCGTGTCTTTCTTCAAAATGGTTGTGTGTTCATAAAGATTGTATGGCAGTTCG